>BMAO01026289.1:0-20112 GCA_019973975.1 Trichonephila clavata | reverse complement strand
ATTTACATTAAGTTATATGTTGTATATTATAGAGAAATATATAAGTGAGACAACGAAGAAGGTTATTCATTCTTAAAAAGATGATGAGTGTTGAGAAGACGTCGGTTGAATCATTTTACACACTAAGAGTCTTCTAATTATATTACCTATGGTAGTTTAAAGTAGAAACTCTTAAATTTAAATAAATAAATGAAAGCTCTAGTTTTTTTAATCCGGTACTAGTATAGATTTATTCAGCAGTTAAAATTTCGTATTTATTGTTGATTCATTCCTGTTATCTAACAAATTAAATGAAAAAAATATGTTTAAAAAAAAAGAAAATCGCTTACTTCCATGGTGTTTTTGATGGTGAGGTTCTGCAGAAAATAAAAAAAAATACGCTATTACTTGAATTATTATTTTACATGGGAAGTTAGAATGGTTAGAAAAAAAATTCTATATATGAATATAACATTTTCAAAAGAAGAAAAAATAATTAATGTAATTTTAGAAATTCTTCAAATTTTCTTACCCTTAACTTTATAGTCTGAAAAATAAAATAAAAAATATTACTATATTAAATTTCAATTTCAATTTAATACCATCTCAGAGTCATTTTAACAAAGCTAAAACAAAACTAAAATTATCAAAAATATAAACTAACAATGTTTAACTGATGGAAAGTGAAACTAAGCATTGTGTATTTTCACACTTTATGGCTGTTTCTAATGAGAAATGCCAAACATATTTATTTTAACCTTGTCTCCTGTTTCTCATTTATATAAAGTGGAAATTAATCGAATTTTTTAAAAATCTTTTAATCGAAAGTTTGCTTAGCTTTGTAGCTTGGATACTTTTACATCGAGCTGGGAACTTTTTTTATTCCTTTTTACTACATATAATGAATATCATGTAAAGATACTTAATCCAAATAGAGAATTAAAATAATATTTGAGGAAAGTTTCAATTTCTTTAGGAAACATAATATTAGTCTGTAGTTCATTATATATAAATATCTGTGTAAATTCTGTAGAAGCAAAAACGTTTTGCTAAATTTGTAATAAATTGTTTAAATCAAATTTTTTAACAGAAAATCATATAGGAAATTATTGTAAAATAATTAATTATACAAATTCATTTAATACTTACGGTGTTCACCCGCCATAACTGAAAGAAAAAATAGCTCATCTTTTGAAAAATATACTAATATCATAATTTAGGAGAAATTATTACAGTTTTAAGCGAATTAAATTAAAAATTTCACATCTGACTCAATATGATTCCTTGTATATGAAGCTCTTGTAAAAAGGAAGAGAGATTTTTTTTAAAACTGAATATTAATGGAAGGTAAAAAAGTATTCGCTAATATTCGAAAATTTGAAGTAAAATGCATGTGAGATATTTAAGTATTTTTTAAGCAATTCTAAAAATGCCTATATGTTGAAAGTTCTTGAAAACCTTACAAACAAACAAAAATATTTTCCTCCGCTTAATCAAAAAAAAATATGGCATGATGGAATAAAACTCATTTTTGATAATAGCTATAAATTCTGAGTCCTCTTTATATTTTGTGTATTGATAAGATTTTCAAAAACTGTTTAATGACATAAGATTTTTTTAATTTGCTTTGATCATCCTTTTCTTCAACGTAACTTTGCTTTTGAATAATAAATATGAAATTGTACGTATACATATACAAACATGTATATATGCTGACGTTCAAATTGAGAGAATCTTCAGATTTGGTTGATTTTTTATGGAACTACTAAACAGATTTTGCGGAAATTTGTTATGGTCATAGGATTGATATAACGGAAAACAATAACCATCTAACACAGAATTATAATACAAACTTATGGTCATGCGCAGGCCTCATCAGTGTCGGAAGTTTGCTGCATAGAACAAAAACAAATTGGTTAGTAGGGAATATGATCCTCTTTTACAGGCATACAGACCTCGCACCTTGATTCTATCATGGAAATAGGGGTATTTCGAAATTTCTTTTGAAAATGATCCCATTTGTTCATCAATTCTGTTTTTAGGCCTTGGATGGCTTTTGGGAAGGCAGGGGGGGGAGGGGGTACAAGGTGCAATTGCCTTCTCCAGAGAATCTCAGGCATGTGGTATAGCAGGGTTTCTTATTTGCATTTTCCCTGTCTAGGCACATTTGGCGAACCGGAAATTGCTGAGAGGTGCAGTTCAAAAATATATCAAGATTTCTCGAACTTCTTTACTTTATTGCATTTAGAAACAACATGAACAATTTATACAGTAAAAAGGTAACACAAAATTCAAAATAGTGAAATTTAAAACAATTTTCGGCTTTGAATATTATCCATTAATTTTTCAAATTCATTTATAAGATGTTTTTCACAATCTTATAACATCTTCAAGATTACTATCGTTAAGTTGAGATCTGATTGTTGATTTAATTACGTTCATTGTTGAAAACAAAAATTAACATAAATATGCGGTATCTAAGTAGTATTTTAACATTTGAACTACCTATTTCAATACGGGATATATTTTTTTTAATTTTCGGCTATATTTATATATTCGGTCTCAGAATGGTCACAACTGTCCAATTTATCTGCCGAATATCCTCGTGTTCTAGAAATTATTTAACCAGATGAGTAATTTGTCACCCCAGGTTGTTAAAAAATCAAAATAAAACCCATGAAAATGTGAACATATGAATCCAAGACCTCACTCCTATGCCTCAAAGCAGTCATAGTTGTATCATTCAAAGACATGGAGGTTTGTGCTTCCTTACAACGTAATTCCTGCACATATCATCAAATCTCCGCTGCCTTAATGATCAATTTCTTAAATATTGGAGGTGAGGTAGCAGATTCCTTATTTTTCTATACGAAAATATGAGAAGATTCACGTGCAAGGCTGAATTGGGAGTCATCAGAGAAGAGAAAGCCTCCTTTTTATCCATACTTTTATTTCTATGATCTTGGACCATTTCAAATAGGTTTTCCTGTTCGCAGTATTGAGTTGGAAGGAAACAATAAGTCTTCAAATAACTCACTCTCAGGAGGTCTTCTGGAAAACCAGTCACTCGTTAAACTCGAGTTCCTGTTTTCGCATACAACTCATGAGAGAGCTAAGAAGGTGTAGTGGCCCAATTATGCCTTGTTATAATGGACAAATGGAGTTTTTCTCTGACCGTCGTGGTTTTGGGACTACCTTGCCCAGGCTCTCTCTCCACGGGTTCAGTATTCTGAAGCTGTTTCAAACTAACAATGGGCATTAAATTTAATTCCTCTACAAATATAAGTTTGAAGCTGGCCTGCTTCTATTTCACACAAATTTCGTAACTTCGTTTCATCAATTAAACATTGGTGATTACTCAGTTTTACTCGTTGATTTTTAATTTAAGCAAAAGGCTGCATAATACACCAAATAAATTCCGGATTTTGAAACTCGCGCTTATAAATCCCTATATTCAACTACCTCTGCCCACTCACATGTATAGGCTTACGCATTTGATACACTAGACATGTATCTTTGTATTAAAACATAAAAATTAACAAAAATATGAATATTTCTTAATTTTGAACACCAGTGTGTATAAATATATTTTCTTCAGTCTTATCTAACCATATTGAATGTAGCAGGATAACGATTAAAAAATATTCCACGAATAAAGTTTACACATTTGATTGACATAAGGGATTCGCAATGTGGCACCTCGTTGCATACTTCTACGCTACGCAAAATTAATCTGATTTCTCCAGTGGTTTGAAAGTGAACACAAATTGTAAAGAGTGTTATATAGACTTCCTTCATTTGTCCGAATTCTTAGATTAAGAACTATATTTTTGATGCTACACTATTTTTTTAATCATCATTGTTATTGTTTTCGAAGCTACAAGAAGAAGATTTAATATACTATTTTGTATTAAATCTAAATAAAGTATATAATATGAGATTATAGTTTAAAAGAAAAACTCTGTTTATTTTTTCAACGCGTATATAAGTAAATAATTCATTTCATTAAATCTTTTTAGATTTCAGACACGAGAAAATAAACCCACAATAAGATTTAAAGCTTTTATAATTATTTATGATGTAGTACTGTAAACCTTAACAAAATTATTAAAAATAAAAAAAAATACTATAGGTAAATATTTTACTACTTGTTCTAATTTTTGTAATAAAAATATACCTTTCTTGATGAGTACATTTTTTAAAAACTACTTGAGACATGTTAGAAAGTATTATTTTGAAAATATTTAATTGTTAAAAAAAATTAAATTTACTTGTTCATTTGAAAGGAAAATTCCTACGAATACTTACATTACTAATACTAGATATTTACTAAACTCCAGTTTTTTATGGAAAATATAAGTTACAGATATTATTACTCTCGCTAAAAAAGAACACATCCGCATACTTATGCAACAGAAATATTTTGGATACGGATGATCATTTTATTAAATAAAATTTCACAGCTATATGTTTTTTCAGTGTAGATAAATCAAAGTAGACAAGAAGTGAGTTTTGTGTGGTAGAAACTTACCCATGGCAAAGACAGCTACTAAAAGTATGAGAAAAAATACTCCTTTCATTCTAAAAGTCTTTGGAATGATAAGTATCCTCCAAGTGTGCAGATGCTAAAGATCTAAGTCCTTATATAGCAAGGAACTTAAAAGGATGAGTTTTATGACGCATATAAAAATTAAATATAATGCACACAATTTAAACCTTTTGCGAAATATCAATGTTTTATGTGAAATGAAATGCACGAAAAAATTTTTATGTCTCCTTTTGAGGAAAATAGCATAATAAATCTTGTGAATTTTACGACACTACTTTTTACGAAAAATCTACTTTCTGATTGTCTTATTTTGACTATTTAAACTTGAACAAAAAAAAAAGAAATATCTACTGTGATGTAAAGTATACATAATTCCTCATTTTTAAAAGTTTTCTCATAAAAGAAGGAAATTTTTAATCTTCTGAAATAATTAATTATTTGTTTTACAACCTCTTTATAAATGCATTTAAGGTATCTGAGTAGTTGCGAGTAAGCTATCTATCTAGGCAAGGTATCTGACTAGGTGATTCCTTTAAATCAGATCTATGTTCTAAAAATTAAATATTGAGGCTTTTATTTTAACATATTAATAATGCACATTTATTTTAACATATTAATAATGCACTTTTATTCATTATAAGTATATGTTAAATTTTTATTTCGGGAGTTTTTCTTTTTATTTTTTAAAAAAACTTTTTTCATCGACTTTTAATGCCACAAAGGTAAAATAATTGAAACTATCTTAAACAAAATACTTGTTTTTTTTACTATTACTTATTTATTAAAAAGTTCTTTAAGTACTGAATATTTAAGAGAGCATGGAACACTAAACTGCAAGCAGTGATTGGTTTAATTAAGAAAGTAAAATTTTTCGTGAACTTATTTTAAATAGCTTTATATGACGCTACTTAATAAAGTTGATATATATTAAAATTATAAATGTGGGGTGTAAACTAAAAATTAAGAAAACAATTTTCTTTTATATCCGAATTTAATTTTAAGAAAGGAAAATAAAGAATTGACACAATATACTATTTATATTTTCTATAATGCTAACTTTAATTATTTTTTTTAAATTAGAGTAGGATCATCGAGAAAAAAAGAAAAAAGAAAATTCACATCCCACTTCCTAATTTTTTGCCTCCACTAGGCATATTTTGAAATCACTGTTACCGTGGGAAATAATTAATACCGCTAATGGATTAATAAATTAAAGTATTAAATACTTTTCTGTTAGTAATTAACAATTACATGTATAATAACCATTTTTAAATGGATGACATTAATGGTTTATTTTATCGAATTAATCGTTTTTTTTTGGTATTTTTTAATCGAATATCTTGAGTAACGATAATTTATACTCTGATAAGAAAAGAAACAAATTTTAAATGTCTAATTTAGTTTCTTTTGAAACGTTACGCATCCATCAGATGAGATTGCAAGAAACAGCTCAAGAGAGAGGAAGGAGTTCTGCTTTCAGTATAAGTATTATTAAAAATTGGAACGAATTATTATACATATTTTGCCAATTAAAATCTGCCAAAAAAATAATATAGATATAAATTTATAGTGGTGGCCAAAATTGTGGACATATCTTAATATTGTTACGTTTTTAAAGTTTGTATGCTTATAGAAAATAGTACGTTGCACAAAATGCAAAGTCGTATATATCATTTCAAAGGGAATTTAATATTGAAAGCAATACAAAGATCCAAATTCAAATATTTTCAACTCAGAAAAAGGTATGCTTTAATAACTATCTATAAACTTTAGATACTGATGATAACAGTTATTTATCATTGCATAGATGGATAGGCTTCATTTTTCCTTACAGCTTCACATCGATGTTTCATTAAGCCAAAAATAGTTTTAAGCGCTTACTTCGTTATTACATGATGTCAGAAAACAATTTAATCTTTAATTAGATCCTTTTTATTTTATGGATACCTCATTCGGACCAGATTTTTAAAACAGTGCCACAAGTTTTCGATAGGGTTGAGGTCAGACTATTCCCTGGCCAGGACAAAAATTTATTTATTCAAGAAGCCATGCCATGAAATAAAAGAGTAGATTGGATACCTAGAAAGAGATGTGTGGTGAGAAAGTGGTCTTTCCTATGTTAAAATTGCAAGAAAGGAGGGTGGCTCATTAACTACACCAGGAGACTGAAAGTATTAGTTAAGGTGTCAGGAGACACATTTAATAAATAACAAAGCAGGAAAATGCCGAAAAAGGTGTACGGCATCTGTTAATGACAGAAAAACTAAAATACTATGGCTCAAGAATAAAAGAAGGGCACCAACAGTCTTTAGAAGTTATTTGAAAGATGTTGTTGTTTCTGTGAGTTCAAAATTAATCAGGAGAAGATTCTCAGATGTTAGACTAAGAGATAGAATTACATGGAAAAAGCTTTACCTCAGTTTACAGCAGAGCTAAAACAGAAAATAGTGGTCAAAGGAACACATTAAACGGGCGAATGATTAGAGGTTGAATCATTGAGCTATATGGAGGGATGAAACAAAGATATCGTTATTCTGTAATGATGACCGAAAATATTTAAGACGTAGAATAGGAGAAATGCTACATCTTCACTGCATCCAGGCAACTGTAAAGTGCTCACGTAATATTTATGATTTGGTTATACATGTCAACATATGATATCTGCCGCCTTCATATCATTAATAGTTTACTGAAAATCAGAAAATACTTTGACACCATTCTAGAACCCAAACTTCTGCTTTCCACCAGGGATGTATTTACCAACAAAGTTTCATTTATATTTCAAAACGAGTATTTTCCATTCAACACAGTATTGTAATTAAAAGACTGGTATCCTAAGATCATTGAATTGTTGTCCTGGTCAGAAAACAGTCCTGGCCATAAATCCTATCGAAAACTTGAGGCATCGTTTGAAAACTCTTGTCCGAATGAGATGCCCATGAAATAATAGGAACTAATTGAGGATATAATTGTTTTCTGTCATCATGTAATAACGAAGGAAGTGCTAAAAACTATTTTAAGCTCATTGAAACATCGATGTGAAGCTGTAATGGAA
This sequence comes from Trichonephila clavata, assembly GCA_019973975.1. Taxonomy (NCBI): domain Eukaryota; kingdom Metazoa; phylum Arthropoda; class Arachnida; order Araneae; family Nephilidae; genus Trichonephila; species Trichonephila clavata. The sequence continues at coordinate 12,529 of BMAO01026289.1, read as the reverse complement.
AATAAAGGCTACATCTCTAGGTAATGATAACTCATTGTTTAACTCACGCATTTTGAATATGGGCTTTTTTGGAATTCGACGCAAATCCACAATAGCTGCGCAGAATCCCGTGAACAGACGAAACTCATTTTTCATTGCATGGAACAGTTAACACATACAACTGCAGAATCTGGGCAAAGGAAAACCCACATGCATACACAAAGAAAACCCTTACGCACACCACGTGTTACTTTTTGTTGTGGTCTTACCTTACAATTATTGTAGGTCCCTTTTTCTTTAAAGAGCTTTGTGTAAGATTAGACTGGAAAACGTGCTCAGTCAATGTAAAAAGTTACCTTGAAATGCTTCGAGATAAAGTGATACCGTTCTTGTTGAAACATAATGTCCTTGATGAGGTGATATTCATGCCAAACGGTACAATTGCTCATATTGTGAGAGAAGTGAAACAGTTCTTGAAAAAAACGTTCATTGACGAGCGAGTACTCAGCCATCAAATAACACATGAATGACCACCTCATGCACCGGACTTAACACCAGTTGATTTTTGGCTCTGGGGTTATGTTAACTACCAAAATGATCGAAGTATCCCATCTCTTTTCGTGGAGTTGAAGAATGCTATTCGCCGTGAATTTCCCTGCATCATCTAACTGGAAATACTACGTGCCGCAGTGAAGATTGTTATCACTCGCTTAAAAAATGTCATTTGTGGTGAGGGCAGACACATGGAACAAGTACCCTAGCGTTGTGGTATGATTTTAAACATGTGCTGCCATCAAATGAATTTTTTCATACACATCTGGTATTTATTTCTGTGAAGTGCCAACTATGATACGTAAATGTAACTAAGTGTAATGTAACTAATGCAACTAAGTGACAATATTTTCTCAAATCCCGATTAAAACAAATAGAGTTAATTTTATTTAAACCAGCAAAGGCTTTAGCAGACTTATCAGTTGTATTTATAGGACCACTATGTAAGATCTTGTCAGTGAAGAAATCAATTGTAAATGTGTGAAATGATACTAATCATGTAATAAAGGGAGTCAACTTTTCTCATTTTAAGAATTTTGGTTGTCACCATTTATCCAAGAAAACATGTACATTTTTTAAAAAATTTTCCTATAAGAGATATGTCGCACCTACCTTTCCTCGAATTCCTAACATTTTAACATTGAGATTCGGAACACCTTGCAAGTGGACAGAATAATCACTAATACATGTTTATATACTCATATAAAAAATTAAGGTCACGAATATATTGTTCGTCTAATTTTAAAATGCCTCCAGTAAAACTGCTTGAATTTGTATTGTATAAACTTCGAAGAACGGGTAGTATAATATTAACCTTCGGTTTAGGACCACGTTTCTCAAACTGTGCACTTTGCCCCCGTAGGGGGCGTCGTAACCTTACCTGAGGGGGGGGGGGCACGAGGATATCGAAAAGTCGACATAGATTATTTAAACTACTATTAATTTACTAAAATGAAGCGAAATAGAGACTGAGAGAGAAGAAATTTGAACATTGTAAAACACAAAATACACATTTGAATATTGATATAATATACTTATAAAAGTATCAATACTGCACACTGTATTACATAATTAATTTATCAATGCTACACTAAGAACAAGTTTAATATTAACTGATGACTGACACGGATTTGTCTTGCAAAGCAGTTTTTCAAATAAAAGTTTAATATTAGACATAGTTTTAGCCTCAAAGTACGATATTATTGCTTTGGGGGAGGGGGTAAAATGAAAATTATGGTTATGAATTGGGTCGCAAATATTGAAAGTTTGAAATGCACTGGTGTAGGAAAAGGTGTTGTTTAGTTTAAGTTTTTGCAGCACTACTGGATTGAGACCGTTCAATGATATGGAACTTTTACCTCCAGTTTTGCGAATATTGCTTTAAAAGTAACGAGGTAGTCTGTTTGCAGTCTGAATGACTTCCCATAATCATTTATATGATTCCTTGAGAAGGAGAGCTTTTGGCAGGCTTGAAGATGTCCAGTGTCAAGCGGAAATGGATCGTTGCTATAAGTGGTGCAAAAGTGGTCTCCCTGTTATGGAATTGACTCTTAACAAGTGGTATTGTCATCGGGAAGGGCATCCAAGGTCACCGTAGAGCATCGATATCTACGCAGGACAGCTACTTGGCATTAAGTGCGCAAAGACATAGGCGGACAACGGCTCCTCAGCTTGCTCGCAACCTTACTGCTGTGTCAGAAGAATAAATTCAAGGCAAACAGTCTATACGCCTTATTGCAGAGAGTCGCCTTCACACCGGCGTTTATTCTGGTACATTCATTTGGTACATAAGGCGTGAAACGACAGGAATGAGATCGTGTTCTGTTCAGTGATAAGTCGAAATGGACCAGAGAAAGGGGTTCTCGTCGATGTTCATCTGGAGAGAAAATGGGTTCGCTTTTTTCATTTCACCTACGTGAGAAAAATAGACAGATTTCGCAGCAAAATAAGTTATGTGTGTGGTGGCCTAATGTTGGGCAGTCGTATGCCTCTGTACGTTTTCCTTGCAAGTTCTGTCAACTCACATCGCTAAAGAGGTGAATTCTTGGAAGCCTATGGGAGGTTTATCTGATTTCTATGGGCTTAGACAATATTTTTATGGATAATAATGCGAGTCCACACAGAACTTCAATAGCTGATAATTTTCATGAAGGTGAGGATATTCACCGTATGAACTGAACCTCGAAATCTGTGGATCACAATTCTATTGAATATATTTGGGATGGTCAAGAAAGAGCCATTTCTCAGCATAGCTCCCCCCCCCCAGGAATTAAAGATTCGCTTTGGGAAAAATGGGCTTTGTTGCCACATATATCTGTTTACACCCTCATAAACAGTATGCCAGCTCTTTGTGAGAGTTGTATAGCTGCTCACATTATCACATCCATATTACACAGACTTTTCAGAGTTAAACACTTTTATCTTTGATCCATTAATTCATACTTTAGGATAAGACTTGTATCTTAATTTTCAATTAAAATCATTTTCATATAGCCATGTTACGATACTCTTTCCGACACTGTAATATATATCTATACCGAATTTCGTAGCCACACGGTAAATAGTTTATCGGTTTCCATACATTTTATGTTTGTGACCATACTTTTGGATATGAGTATATTTTTAATATTTGTAATACAGCAAAATAAACATCCTTATTTCAAGCAACTTGATTTTATACGCCCATTTAAAAGATAATTTATAAAAATCAGTAATGATAGTCACTTGATCAGATTTCGAAACTATTTCTTGTAAACATATGATTGATAAAATCAAATATCAAACAATAAAAGTAAAATTTTGAAAATACATTAGTGTAAAATGTTTTGTTTAATTTTTATGAACTAGTACAGATAAATATTTGTCCCTTACGATATGCGACATAGAAACACATTGAAAACATGTTAATAAATAAAATTAGAGCTTTGAAAAAGGTATATGAAGTATGTAAATACATTAAGTTTTTATATTTCTACAGAAAAATAAGTAGAAAAAGCGAAGTATTATCTGATCTTTCAATATAAATAACGTTTTTATTTGCTTTTTGTGTTCTATGTCAATGTACACGGAGTTACTTAGATATATAACCGTAAAAAACTACATTTCATTTAAATATACTCTTTTCATGTCGATTTTATTTATATAGAAGCAATACTATTCATCCAAAATTGCTTTTCTATATATGTACAATAAAAAAGAACAGTCGGAATTATTTTTTTAGATTTGTTATATCATGGTGGCATTATATTCAAAATAATAATAATTTTATAATTTTATTTTGAATAAATTATTCTGTTAGACTATCTAATAACTATTAAAATTAACAATAAGACATTTTTAGAAATGCCCATGGACATTGAATTAATTAATTTTCATTGAAGTAAGATCATACATTTCCCTCGAAATCTATCCATTTGAAATATGATGACTGGACTAATTATTTTAAGAATGATATTTTAATTTCTTTTAGAAAAAAATCTCGAACTATATGTAATGAAAAGAGCTATCTTTAGGGCAACATATAATTACGCAAATTTCAAAAATACCGATTTTTTGTGTGCATTTTCTTGTTAACCAAATCATTGGGAAGCTTGCCACTAAATTTCAGATCTGATAACAAATTAGTTCTTAAAATATGTTAAGTGTTCAGAGCTTAGGTTTTGACTTCAGCTTTATTTTAAATCCTTTTTTATCTCTAAAAATAAATGATTTTAAAGTGCCTTTGAGCACAATCAGCTCTTTCAGTGTGAAATGGCTATTAATATCCATTATTGTATGAAAATCATTTCTGCTTAATTATGTGTTTTCAATTTTTTGAGTTCTCATAGCTATTTAATTAAAACTTATTTCAAGTCATTTTTTCTTTTAAAAAATAATTAATGTGTCTTAGAATTTTTATCAGCAATTTTTCATGCTGAGAAAAATCCATGGCCAATACGTGCCAAGGTCGCTTTGAGAAACAATGTTTCCAATGTATATAATACCACTGTCTATGATGCATCTAAAATTAAGTGATCAGAAATAATCCAATTAAACATCCGAATACAAAAATTCTGAACTCAAATATTGCAGATAAAACTGAATATTTCCATTATGTACAAACTATATTACAGTACTCAATTCTAGTATTTTAAAAATGTGCAACGATGTTTTTTTAAATATATTTTATTCATAGTATATAAGTACATTGTTAAGAAGGTAGATTTTCTATTTTTCAGAATTAATATCCCTTTGAGTATTATTTACATTAATACTCTCGCCATTATTAATCAATGTGACAAGTGGCTTGTGGCAACTAATGTATGATACTTGAACGTCCGTAGATACATGATTTATGGATCGTAAAACATCGCATGAATGATTGTACCATACCCATTCCTGCACAGTGCTCCACTAGAAACAAAATCCAAATTAAGAAATTTTAGTACCCTTCGAATAGTTTTTTTGGAAATAATATTTTAATAAATTTTAATAAAATAATATTTTAGTTTTATATATATTGTTTCTATTTAAAAAAAGTATACCAAATGAAATTTTTCCCCTTTTTTTCACACAATTATTAAAATTTATATTTTTTGAAGAAAATTTGGAAGTTTTTTTTAAAATTTTACTCTTTGTGTAAGTATTGATTTTTTAATTTGAATTTTGTAATAATCTTAAGGATATTCCGAACAACTTAAGAGAGGGATCCATTTTACAATAACTTAATTAATTTTCGAGAAAAAAAATAAAATATTGATATGCGCATGCTAACATTCAATGGAAAAACCAATATCTCCAACATTTTAATTTTCTTTAAAAAAAAAGTATTCCGTTTACAGCAAAATGAATAACTAATTTTATTACATGTGAAAGGAAGAAAATTGAAGTGATTGGTTAATAATTGTTTGAGGAGTACTATTTTGGATGCACAAATGTATTGAAAAAACTGAAACTGTGAAAAACGAATTTAAGTTTATAATTCTGAAAAAATAATTATAATAAGCTTAAATAAACTTAAAATACCACTAAAAACGTAAATGCCTTTAAGATATTAGTTATAGGTTTTTCCTTAAAATAATTGCCCTTTTCAATTTTTTCAACCCATACATTTTTAAAAAATGATCAATTTTTACAGAGTATTAATTGCACAAGGAAATTCAAGAAAAATGTTTTTTTTTTGTCATGACAGAAATTTTAGTTTTTTTTATAAATAATATTAAAGTATTATATTTGAATGAGAATCATTTAAGGAATATGAACTGAAATTACGGAATTATTAAAAGAACATGCCTTAATTCAAACATTTTACATGCACTTATTTAGCAAAGAAAAAAAAATTCTTGTAATGCCTCGGTGATATTCTGCTTTATATATTTCACATTTTTTTATACTTATTTTTTTTCTTTTTAAAATAGATTCCATATAAAAAACGCTTTTTTTTTGTAAAAAAGGAGCTGGATCGAGTTGCGTAATTTGTATATTACCTAATTTGTAAATGCACAAGTTGTACATCAATCGAAAGATAATAATGCAAAGGATAAAATAAAATAAAAATAAAAGAAAAGATAAATCAGCCTTTTTTTTTTAAGTCAGAGCTTCATGTCGTATGAAGCTCTGATTTTAAAAATTGTACTTGTTGCGTGCTTTCTAGAAATCTACCCGATATCTTAAGCTCCAAAATTCAGCTGGCAAAGTATCTAACGTGTTTTACATAAAATTAATACTCCAAGCCTTTTCGTAGTCAATCGGCATCTTTATTCTTTTTACTCAACTATAAATATTACAAAACATTGCCAGAATACAAAGGTACAAATCTAATCGTTTGCTATTACACCAATAATGGACAAATACTATTCATAAAATATATTTTTAAATTTACCGCACACTCCCAACTATGATTATAAGATAATAATCAAATTGTAAATAAGGTAAGTAACTACTAGCTTAAAGGATACAAAATAGTTTGAAATGTTCAAGTCCTTTAAAATCTGGAAGTTACTTTTACAGTTCTGTCACTTCTTGCTGTAACTGGTTTCCAAATAGAATGGCTTCCATCATCCGTGCACTTTATTTTCAGAGGATGAATCCGTCGTACAGCCTCACCACATTGTGTTTTCAATCGCACTACTCTAAAGGTGTTATCCTTACCTGGGTACACTTCAAGAACTTTAGTCGTATGCCATAGTAAACTTTTCTTTGAATCATCTTCAAGTAAGTCAATTTCTCCAGGTTTTACTTCAGAGTAAGTGCTTTTCTTTCATGGTTGCAATAAGATGCCTAAGTATTCACGGCAAAATCTGCTTCTTAAGTGCTGTCTAAGACTTTGTTGATATTTCAGACGCCTTTTAACATAAGTTGTATCGAGTTTACTCATATCCGGCACTCCCACCGTCGGAATGTCTTGTATAAACATTGATGGAGTGAGAGGAATGAGATCATTGGGAACATTGGATCATCTTTTAATGAAATCCCTTGTCCTGTAAATTCCCAACCTTTAAGATCAAACTTGGCTTATGCCATCAGCTTGGTCGAATCTTTAATAAAGTGATGTAGTTCTTTCTCTGAATTCAAGGAAGCGACACGGTTGTCGACATAAAATGAATTCTTTAAATTCACAGCAGTATCATGATAAGGAGTAAATAAATATTGATCGAAATAACGATGGATGACAGCACTAATTAGAAAGGTGCTGCAATTTAGGCCAAAATCTACTCTGGAATGCTGATAAACTCTAGTAGTATCTTGGTGTTTATTCTTCCACCACGGAAATTTAAGTATTTTCGATCTTCCTTAACTTCAGATATCTGAAGAAATGCCTTTTTGATGTCTGACACAACGCCACATGTCACCACCAAACACTAGCCGTATTTTGGTGGTAGATTCAATCTTAAATTCACCTCAATGAGGTAGGTAGTGACCTAGACCATCACCAGAATCTTCTATAAAATCTTCGTTCTTCCCCGCTTAGAAGACATCATTAAAAAAAATTCAAATTTATTGCTTTTTAACAACTTCATGCTAGTAGAAACTTGTCTTTTCCCGGCAATATCTCTATTTTTGGGTAGTTCATCTAGACTGCGCATCTAAGGAAGTTTGACCTCATATCTTCCATCTTCATCAGTTTTTACACTTCGAAAAAAATAATCAATGACTTTATTTTCTAAATCCTTTGAGCTATCAGTCTCACATGGGTCCTTTATACCAATAGTTTCTAGTCTCCACAGGTCTAAAATGCCATGACTTTGTACAAAAAGAAAAACAGATGAGTAGTTGTCGGAAGCAGCCTTTGGACTTCCCATTGCACTCCATCCCAAATAGGTCCCCACAGCAATTAAACCAGACGACAGGCTACATATATTTCCAGTAAAACGATTTCCAGCTCAATCGGCTCCTATCAACAGCTCTATAGGTATCGAGCTTTTGCCAATATCAATGAATTGAATACTTTTATTTTGTAGCTCCTTGACCCATGGACCTCTTTGTATGCTAGGAACATGGCCAAAAATAATCTCCTGATACAAAATTTGTTTTTTACTGGAATAATTTTTCCTTAAATTGCTCACTGACAGTTCATAGAAATTATATTTCTTCTTCGAAATAGAGCACTCAAATACTACATGCTTTATAATTTCGCATCGTTCTGCACACAGTTATATATAATTAATCAATTATAGACTTCAAAACATATGACCTTTGAGACCCTGTATCAAATAACGCTCTAACCAAATTACTTCTTCCATCCGCCTCAATTAATACTAATAGTGTTTGCTAAAGATTTTCTGGTTAGCTTTGATTTGCCAACAATGCATTTCCCTCAATGCTGGTATCGTCTGATGAGTTAGGTTTTGCGTTCTTAACCTTTTCAGGACACATAACTGTCCAATGTTTTTACTGAAAAACCATACATTTAGCGATTCATGCATTTATATGTATATATATATACATCAACGGATACGTATATATATGTAGCGGATCACATCAGCGGATATGTATATATATATACAATTGTTTCTTTTCGTAAATCATATATTAAAGGAATGGTTTAAAAACGAAAAAATTTTTTATGTAAAAAGGCAAAGTTATGTGATGTAAAATGTATTATAAAAAGCAAACACACATATTTATTATTTTATAATAATATTTTCTTTCTTGGGATATCAATTTATAAAATTGATTACTTATAATCATTTTCCAATTCCTCGTGACAACCGATTGGTTAAAAAAACGGCATTAAAACAAAAATCTAGTTTATTGAGATCAGCGAAAATAAAAGGTAATAAAAAATCAAATGTCCTAAAGAGGACAGCTGTTAAGAGGACTCGGTATCCTTCGATTTTTTTTTATTTATGCATTTATAAATTATATTTTAGCATTTCAAATGTTTCTATACAATAAAACAATATGAAGTGTATTCATACACATACTATTCACACAATTTGAAATTATTTAAAAATTTGGAAAATTTTAAAATTTTACTACTTTTGTATTTATTAATATTTTGACGCGAAATTTGTTGTTCATTTTAAACAACTTTAGAGAGGGATTAATTTTGCAAAAACTTAATTAGTTTTGGAAGGGGAAAAATGTTCATAGATATGCTAAAATTCACCGAAGAAGCCAATATATCCTACATTTTAATTATAAAAAAATATTAAGGTTATAGAAAAATGGATCCCTATAATTTTGTGGCATTTATGATATAAAACTTTCAGAGAAAAAATTAAAGTTATTGGTCAATTATTGTGGAAGTAGTAGCTTTTTGAATGCACTAATGTATAGAAAAAACACAAGCTGAGAAAAACCATTTTAAAGTGTTTACTTCTGAAAAAATAATTATAAGCTTAAATAAACTTAAAATACCGTTTTAAAACATTAGCTATACGTTTTTTTTTTCAAAATAATTGCATTTTCATATTATTTTAACCCATTCTTTCTATAAATGATACATTTTTGCACTGTAATAATTGCACATAAATATCAAGAAAACTCGAAGAAAATGTTAATTTTTTTTCTGTTATAATAGAAATTTTAAAATATTTTGTTTCACATAATATTTAAGTATTATATTTGTATGAAAACATATAAAATATGAACTGATTGTATGAAATTATTAATTTAAAATGTCTAAATGGAAAATATTTACATGCACACATTTTGCAAAAAAAAATATTTACATTGTTGTAATACCTCAGAAATATCCTGATTTATATGTAACTCCTTCCTCTTTTTAAATCAATATTTTTCTTTTTAAAGCAGCTTCTTTTTTTTCAATTTTGATCCATGCTGGTATTTGCTGTTTTTCTCTCTGATTCTAAATAATCTTTTGCGGGATTCGAGCATCACACCAAGATCATGCGAACATTTCCCCAAAGGTATATGTAATGCTTTCTGGGTCTCACTGACAGTACGTAGAGCCCCTTTGTGGAATTCACAAATTGCTTCCAGTACGGCATGTTTAACTCTGTCTTTACACACAAATATCTCCTTTAAACACTTTGAACAAATCATTATGTGTAAGCTTTCATTAGCGTTTTGGGTTCCTCAGTTAACGCACCTTTCTAAAAGTTCGTTCGAAGCAAGCCGTTCATAAATAGAAAGGATGTGAGGCAAAATACTTTCATTAATTCGAGTCCCAAAATATTGTTTATTGCAGTCCTTGTTTTTGTCCCTTTGCTTTTGCTTTTGCGGACTGGTAAAAACGCCATGCTCCGATTAAACTTTTCGAATGCTGAGATTTTTGGTCTGTCGAAATGCAGTGATGTAAAGAAGCATATATTGCTTTTTTTTCGTGGCAGGAGCACTGCCTTTGTTTTGTAATATGGCTTTTTGGTTGTATAAAGTTAATTTTTTAATCGTTGCGTCTTTTAATGTGTCATGGCTTTTTGCACCACGGGCTCTCGATCTATTGACAACATTTCGTAGACAACGTCAACATCAGTTGATGCTTCGTAAGCATTTCTCACTTCAATATGTACTTATCACAGCAAAGTCAATGCAGCAATACCATAGGCTTTAAAAATTTAGTACATTTTAAGTATAATTATTTCGATGAAAAAGATGATACATTTACTGCCATATAAAAATTTTCAATTGCAGGGTAACCTTTTCCAATACTAGAGAATGCTTGTGTGACACGCAGTTTAATATCAGGAACAGAATTACTCTACTTTTTATTAATGGTTTCTACAGTACAAACGTTTCCAGCTCAAGAACTGCAGGTTAAATTTAACACGTAGGAAAATCCTACCTTGCTTTCAAGCGCAAGCTTTAAAGTATGTTTGTCACAGTCTGGGCATTTTAGATTCATGAACATTTTGCTGATTTGCTCAAAGTTCACAATTATGAAATTTTCTACTTCAGAATGCCCAGTGCTTTCAGTATTCAATAACTGCTTAATTCTGATGTTAGGATCTAATATATTTTCTTCTGTGACACCTGTATTCACAGCAACACTATATCAACGTTTGATGTTCATTTGGGCAGAATGATTTCGACGTTTTTTTAGTGGAATTCTTAAGACAAATCTTCAAGAGGTAAAAAAAAAGATAATACAGAAATCTCAGTAGTTTCAACAACAGTCTTGAAAGCACAGAAATCAGTAGAAGTCTTGAAAAATACTTTTTTTTTTCATATAAATTTAGTAATCTAGCACGATAACTGCAAACAATGAAAGAAGCTCCATGAGCAGCAACAAATAGTTTGTAATAAAATTGTAACTAAAAAGTACGGAAACAAACAGTTATGGTTAAAACAAAATAAAATTTATTTTTGAAAAGTGTGATAAAAATTAGCTTAAAATCACCGAATCTCTAAAAAGGAGCGTGTTCGAATTTCTTAATTTGTTTATTTGCATTATCCAAGTGAATTTTTTCCAACTTCTAATTTTCGGGCATACGAAAGAAATATATCAATCGAAATGTACTCGTTTAAAGAATGTAACTAAATAAAAATATAAAAAAGAACAATCAAATCATTTTTGGCGTACCAAGGCCTCTTAATAGAATTTTTAGAGTAAATATAACATTTAATTTTAAACAAAGAAAAAATATTATTGTTTTAATCAACAGTTTTACATCGCGATCACTTTATATTTAAAAGTTTAGATTATCAACGGAATGGATGATGCCAACGCGGAGTATAAAATCCTCGTCCAATGAACCCGCAGCCCAATAACATGACAACTAGACTAAGAAACCACTGACGTCCAGAGCCTGTTACTGGTAAAATAAGTTACTGCTACAGTACTCAAATGCCTGCTTTCTTCCAACAGCGATTTGACGCATGCTCATAACACAGCATACCTCATTTTTGTTAACGCTTTTACGAACTTCAATTCCTCATAATATTTCATACCGGAGGCTTTTTATGAAAATCGATTTTTAAGGAGTAAACTCCAATATATAAATAATTATTTTTTTTATGTTTTTACAGAAAAAAATTAGAGAAAGCAAAGTTTTGTCTGATAGTTCAAGATAAATTACGGTTTTATTTCTTTTATATTCTACGTCAATATAAATTCAATCATATATATAATCATAAAAGATACATATCAATTTATATATTTACTTTTCTCTCGATTTTATGTGTAAGGAAGCAATAGTATTCTCTAAAAAGATCATTTTAAGAAACACTTAGAAGATGAGTAAAAACATGGCTACGTAAGACCAGAAGAATACCAAAAAAAACAAATTACTGCATCAGTATTGTTATAACTAGTTGACTTCAAGGAATATAACATTGTGTATAAAGATGTTTCGCTTTTTATTTGAATATTATAAAGGTGGTTTAGATTTATATGTTTTTCTTTTTTATGTACAATACTTAGTTACTTATTTATATTTATCTACTTTTAAAAACTCTAATTAAAGTAATTGTTTGCAACTTTTTTACAAATTTCATCATATTTTTTTTTATGTGAATAAAAAAATAGTATATTTTCTGGTATAAAATTATATAAAGCAAATAAAGCAGGGGAGGCTTTTTCAAAGTTTTCCATATTAGTTTTTAAAGAAAATTT
>BMAO01026288.1:0-17658 GCA_019973975.1 Trichonephila clavata | reverse complement strand
TTTACCAAATACGATTATTTTGTGTGATATTTTTGTTTTCAGAAAAGTGTTTTGTAGCAAATAAATCCCATAACTGTTTCTCTGTTTTATCAAGTTGCTTCTGTTTTTCAGTTGCATTGAGATCGACTTGTAAAAACTAAGTGAAAAAGTTGCGAAACGAATATCTCACTCAAAAAAATTAAACATTATCTGATCACTGTATTATTATTATTAAAAAAATAATTAGAAAGTTTTTATCTATGTTTGAATACATGAAAAATTATGAAAACAACAGAAACATTATTCTGTTTTAAAGTTTCACTACAATAAATGTTAGTAATATGTGTGGATCCAAATTTAACATAAAGATATATATTGTTACAAATTTTTATAAAATAATATAAATAATTTGTATTTGGATGTGAAATGCCTTTATATTACTCTATATTTATTTCATGTTAAGATTGTAGCATTCACAAGCAAGCCGTCTCTTACGTTATAATGGTGATTCATTGTTAACTTGGTGAAATATTGGCGATAGAGCCAAGTTGGCATCATTTTTGGCGACCATGTTGGCGAGTTGCCGACCAGTTGGCGAGCGACCTCTGGATTCTTCTAGAAATTAGTAAAAATCCACTAACTTCACGATCTGTGGCGCGAGCGCATCTTTCCAGAATTTTCGGCCTCTGCTATAAATAGAGAGATACTCACCGCAGCAGTCAGTCTGATTTCAACCAGCGAGTAGTGAGCATTGTTTTGATTAGCGATCAGCTCGGCTGTGCTTGTGAATAGTCATTTACATACGTGTATTTTAGACACTGTTTATTGTGTCTGAGTGCTGTTGAAGGTGTGAAATCCTTCTGTTATTTATTCTGTGAATTTTGCTGCTAAATCCTGTATTTCAAGGATTGATTTTCGACAATAAATACTCATCGCTCTTAAAGAATTGCCTTGTTATTTACGACTGATTTTGCATAAAATCCTCGAACCCGATCTACGTAACAATATATTTATATGTGACGCGTGGGATTCTAATGCTTTTCAAGTGGCCAGCTAGATCATTTAGGTTGGTCACCCCTGATTTAAGCCTTTATTTAATTTATCTTCCTCTTTCTCTCTCTCTCTTCTCTCTCTTCTTCTAACTCGCCCTTCCTCTCTCTCCCTTCTCTCTCTCTCACTTTTATTCCTTTCTTTTTCTCTCTCTTTTCTCTCTATTTCTTCTTTAACTCGTTTTTTCTCCAGTGTGTTCTCTTATTCTTCATTCTCACACACTTCCCACGTTTTTCTCACTCTCACAAAAACCTCTTAAACTCTTTCTCTCTCTTATCCTCTGTATCTATTTCTTACTCTTGCTCTTTCTTTCTCTCTCTTCCTCACGATCTTCCTCTCTCACTTGCATACAATTACTCTGTCTGTTTTTCATTCACTTTCTCTTTCTCCTCTTTTTCTTTCTCTCTCTGAATCTTTCTTCTTCTTTCTATTTCTTACTCTGTTTTAGACTCTCTTCCTTTCGAATTTATCCACATTTTCTCTCAAGCACTATTTCACTTTTTCTTTTATCTGTCTTTTTCTCGAATTTTCTCTCATTCCTCCCCTCTCTCTCTTCTCTTTCATTCACTCTCTCAAACCTTCTCACTCTTTTTCCTTCATTTTCTCTCTCTTACTTTATCTCTTTAATCAAGGTTGGTCAATTCAAATGACCTTGCGGGCCAGATAAACATTACAAACCCGCGGGCCGCATATACAAATATGTATCTTTATATCGATTTGGACCCACACACACACATAACAAATATTTATTAGAGTTAAAATTTAAAACAGATTGAAAAAAAATTATTATTATTATTGTTTTCGTTATTTTTCATGTATATAAACAGATATAATATAATAGTACTTATGCAAGGATCAAATAGTATTTAATTTGTTTAATTAGTGAGATATTTGTTTCTCACCTATTTCACTTATTTTTTGCAAGTCGATCTTTATGCTTGTATTTTCACTCTATAATTGATGTTATAGGTTTTCATCCGTTAAGTTTGAGCGAGATTTATGCTAGATAAATTTATTTTTGAGGGGGAAAAAACGATTCACAGTTTTAAGTTGATTCAAAAGCTCTCACATCTTTTTGTGTCAGATATTTCAGTATACTGCAATGCAATACTTCCCGCTTCTAAGTATGTATAAAAACAGAGGCAATATGATAAAATAGAAACAGTTATGGAACTTATTCGTTACAAAACACTACACACTGCACAAAAGAATCGTATTTTGCAAAATTGTAATGAATCTCGTGGACCTCAATATTATTCAAGGTGGGTTCCTTGTAGTCCCAAGCCGTGGGTTGGCGCTGTTTATCCTCTCTTTTTTTCTCTCTTTTTCTACGTTTCTTAAGCTTTCGGCGTCATATTTTCCTTTTAAAGTTAGAAAGGACTTTATACAAACCCTAAATACCCAAGTAACCTTTCCGTTACCATTTTACTGTCTTTGATAAATACCGGTATGCATCCTAGATATTCCCTTGTGATCTTTCTCTATTTACAACTGTTCTCCTCATCATTCCCTAATTCTCTGCAGTTTTTTTTTTTTTTTTTTTTTTCATTTATAAAAATTTTCTTACACTCCTGAAGCCCGCTTTTCGTTAATTTATAAATGCTTGCTGGAGTTTGGCGATATCTAGTCTCACCATTGCTTAAATCAATAAAATCAACTAATTGCTGTACGTTTTTTCAAACTTTAAAAAAATATATCTTCATTAATGAGGCCATTCTATAGAATGCACAAAGTTAGTGCAGAAATGCAGAATACTTGGGAAAAGAAAGAAAGCCAGTATATTGATTTATAGTTCATCATGTAGGAGCTCAGATTGTTCATTAAAATTAATAAACCGATCCCCAAGAGGTTTCATTTTTCCAAACTATTACTAAAGTGAAATGCATAAGTGTTCCTCATCGTTATAGTATTCTTAATTAAAGTGATTGTTTTGTATGTACTTTCCAGTAAAAATAAATCTAAGATAAAAGAACAATTCTCCCCAAAAAAATTTCTTTGTTTGTTTCTCTTTTTGAAATGAACAATGTTTGTTCTGCTGTTCTAAAAGCTATCCTTTTGTTTTTCGAATTTGATCCTATAACCTTTTATCGAATATAATATCGTACCTTGAAAGGAAAGCTTTATGTTAATAAGAAACATTTTTGGGAGAAATTAGTATAGCACTTCATGGTAATAATGTTTGTAATTTAATAAATCTAAAGGGCACATAAGATAATCATTTCACTGTATTATTTTTGACGTAAGATAAAGAAAGAGTTTATCTAAGAATATTCATGCGTATATCGTATTAAATAATCCAAATACAAGATACCAGATTTACTCGAATCTAAGCTGCCATACAGTCAAAGCCACACCCCAGATTCATAAAACGTTTTAGTAAAAAAAATTTGTCATTGATTCTAAGCCTCACCCCCCTTCCAATTCTACACACGTTTCTGAGAAAAAATGAAAAATTGTGCAAAAGGCTCAACAATATCCAATATTTAAGAAGTTTTTAAAAAATTTAATGAGAAATAATAAGAAATTAATAATCAATTTATTTTACCAGTATTAAAAACCTCCAAATACATACATGTACCTATAATTACTCTAACCATCCGTATCTTGTTTCGAAAAAGAGTCGTCACTCCATTGCCTCAACTGACATCGGAATGGGTGTCGTCTTCCGTGCTATCCAGTGTATTTGTCATGCAGCATTTTATCAAAAGAATGTATTGTAAAAAAATTATTTAAGACTGTTGAACATTTACAAGCAAAAATTATATCATTTTGCTTACGCCATCGATGTACATTTGTTTCATTCGGGTCAAAAAAAATTTTCAGTGGCCGCTGTACTGTATTCGCTTTTTTCTGCATATAAAATCGCCTTCCTTTTCGCACTTGCGTCATTGTGAACTCATCTTGAGGTGAACTCATCATTATTGGTGTTTAGGGGATTAAATGAAAGCGTATATCGGGGAGCATACAACGATGTTTATACTAGACTGATGTAACGGTCTTTTCGCGTGCCTCTTACTAATCCTCTCGGGTAAAATCTATTACTTTAAATATTGTCCAATTGAAAACTTTCTCTCGAAGAAGATGCGGTTTATGTAAATCATA
The DNA here is from genome assembly GCA_019973975.1 of Trichonephila clavata. Classification (NCBI taxonomy): domain Eukaryota; kingdom Metazoa; phylum Arthropoda; class Arachnida; order Araneae; family Nephilidae; genus Trichonephila; species Trichonephila clavata. The sequence continues at coordinate 13,527 of BMAO01026288.1, read as the reverse complement.
TCGCATATTTAAGCATTAACTTTTAGGTTCGAAAAGAGAGAAAGAGAGAGGTTAGGAGTTAGATGATATAAATTAGTGATTAACGTAAAGTAATTGAAAGCTAGACGAGAGCGACTCGTCGATTAATTAATTAAAATATAAGATCGATAATTGACGGTTCAGTGGATAAGATATTTGAATTAGAATCAAATCGACCAGAAATCGATTATCTGAGATAGGAGTTACGATTATTTAGAACGTAGATTACCAAACGTTCTAAAAGTAAGTGATTCTACTCATAATTAAATATTAAATATCTCGTCTATTTCGTTTTGGCTCCAATACTTTACTTTTAGTGCATTTCCTACACTGTGTTTGTGATACTTATTAAAAGATTAATAAATTATATTTTTGTTGATTATGACTAGTATTCATTTTAACTCCCAATCAACATGCATTACACAGAATACTGAAAAGCTGTGGAATGGGAGAAGTCGTAGATGGTTAAATTTTTCCTTTTGAAAGGGGTAGAAACTCAACTTCCCCAATCCAACAAATGTTTTGCCTTCTCTTCTAAGTCGCACCCGATTTTCAGCAGCCTTAACACTAGACAAACAATGTAGCTTGGATTTGAATTAATACGGTATTTAAAGATATCACAGTATCTTGATGTAGCATCGTGAATATATAGATTCAAATCTTTACATCATTAATGACTGTCTGTAAAATACAATAGGGTCACTAAAAAATAAATCTATCTACACCCTAAAACACCCTCACAAGATGTGGAGTGAAGCTTAGTCTGAGTATCAACGCAAGGTCACTTTTGTATAATACTTTTCCACCGATTTAAAATTGCAGTTCTTCCTAATCAATAATCCAGAACGTAGAGAAAGAAATTGCTGTACAAATAAGAAAAAATATAAAATATACTCATGAAAATGATTTTTTGATTTAAAGAAAATATATAACACAGGCCCTTTGAGAATTTGGTATTATTACACAGAAAAAAATCGCATTACGTGGACTTTGAGAGTTTCCATTATCGAATTAGAAATATAATCCTAGATTTGAGAAGGAAAGAAAAAAAAACATTTATGTAATATATCTGCAATAAAAAAAAAATACAAAAAATAAATAAAGCCCTTCACTGTTTTTTTTTTTCCTTGGTTGCTGATAAGTTAATATTAAGTCCTCACACGAGATATCTTTCTAATCAGCCGCGTTACTGTTTCCCTACTTTTCTAACTCAGTTTAAATGGTACAGATGGCGCTGGTAACCACTCGACTCTGAGAATTCGTCTGCGAATCAGTTCCTGGGATCATTCGTTCGATGAGCTCCGTGTTCTAACAATGCGTGAGATTATTATCCGCGATTATTGAAGTTATATTTCGGAAGAAAAAAAGAAAAGAGAAAAAAAAGAGCATTCTCTTGAGCCTGGATACCGACTTTTTTCCAGGTAAGAAAGTTCTCCTTTGTGCATTTGCGTGGAATGTTTTCGAATTGCATTCGAAAAATGGTCTTGTTCGATCGTGCGCGAAAGTTGCATGTAAAATAAATGTTTAATCCTGCCATGCTCATGTATTGGAAAGTCGTTAAAATTCAGTTCTTTTGGTCACTGTTACAGTTGGATGGAATTATTTTGTTAGATTACTTCATTTTTTTTCTCATTTTTTTTTTCATTTGTGTTGCAATTATGGTTTTTTTTTTTTTTTTTTTTTTTTTTTTTGCACGGGAGAAAACACTTAAACAATTCAAAGGAACGATGAAATACTGTTGTTGTAGAACTTAAAAAATATTGGAAACTTTGTGCTTTTTTTTTTACTATTAAAAATAATTGGATTAATTCGTATATATTTTAAAATAATGAAGAAAAAGAAAAAAAATTGCGTTTAACTCTTGTAAGAAACTTGGAGATTTACTGTAAAACTTATTACTTTCTCAATCAAAAATATAGCACAATTTTTTAAATATGTTCTTGCAGAAAACTAATTATTATCATTTTTTGGGGAATTCTTGGATTTTAATGTTAGATTTTAACAGTTAATGAACAGATATTTCATTCTACATTCTATTCTTTAAATGAATAAATTGTTAATTTTTTTAAATTCATGAACTGTAAACAGTTAATGAATATATATCAATTTTTTTAATTATTTACATGTCTGTTCTAAAAATATGTTATCGTTTTATTTCTTAAATAGTTGCTTTTATCTGTTAAATTTGAAACTTTTAAAACTGTTTTACGATTGTACGCACTGACTTAAAAAAACTTTTGAAATTTTTGATGCAAAATCGTCAGAAACGCAAACATATGATTTTATCAATCGCAGTTCTTTATATTCCTTTGCTACGTTTACAGTTTTCGACAAAATTAAGATATTTTCAATAAGATTGTTTTCGTAAAGAAAGATCGTTTAAAACTTAGGAATTATTTTCCTTTGTTTATTAGTACTGTTGATTTTATACGATTTTATTTGAGGAGCTACAAAACTAACATTTTCAAAAAGTGAAAAATATTTTTTAATATTTAGATAAAAAAAGAGTTTAATAATATTTCAGTGTTAGAATTCGAATTTAAGAAAAATACCAGAAATATATATTTTAATTTTTCTTCTCATTCTACGATATTTCATGATTGAAAACTGTTAATAAAGATTTTACAATAATGATAAATTTATGCACATTGAATTTCCTATGATTTAAGTTGCGTATGAATTGTTTTAATTTGCATTTGTGTTAGATAACACATTTGAAAGGAATTACTATATATTTCACTAGAGTATGCCTAAATGATAAGATTGAAATGATTAGTTTGTAAAATAAGATTCTATCTGTATGTATTCGATCTATACCTACATCTGTGTTCAAATCTATGGTACGTTAAATTTATTTTATATTAGGGCCTTTATATTGAAATAAATCAAGCGTAATAAGTTCTTAGTGTCCCTTCAGCCTGTTGAAAAATTCATGCATTTTTCCGCAAAAAAATTTTTTGTCAAGAAAAAGAAAAGTTTTCAAAAAGGGGAAAAAAAACTCACTGTCAACCGAAATCATTTCATATAGTCATCAAACTTTTTTATAGCAAGCCGCTTAATTGCTCTCTCCTCTTTAAAAACTTTTTTTTTATTTTTTTTTTTTTTTTTTTTTTTTTTTTTTTTTTGCATGTCAAGTTTGTCGTTACCAAAGAAAAATTCATTTCTTCAAAGCCTTCGATTTTTCAAGAAGTAAAGTATTGTCAAGGACTTTCTACGTAACTTATTTTGAGAATAATAGAATTAGCTTTTTGTTTTTAATACGAATGTGTCAGAGAAACAAACTTGGAGCTTTTTGACAGATTCGAGTTTGCTTGATTTCCGGCTACAGAAATAGAAGAAAAAAATGCCTATTGTTTCGTTCTTAATTGAAATAAACTGAAGTGGCATAATTTCCGTTGCCGGAAAATTCAGAATATGACATATTGTTACCTGCTCTGTATCACGACAACGCAAGAAAATATATACCACTGATGGTACCAGATAAATTTGGCAAGCAATGAAAAAGACAATTAAATTAAATTTATTATTTTGGGGAATTTTTGGAGAGAGAGAGTTTGTGTAGCATTTTTTTAGCATAATAATTTGTAAATTTTTTTTTAATTTTTGTATTTTTATTTTTTTGATAAAACCTGTAACTGAAAAGTTGTAACTAACTTCTTTACGTGACAAATCTTTCTTCTATCCCCCCCCCCTTCCACTTTTTTTTTAAATGACTGAAGGGAAAAAAATATATGGAAATGTATTTTCTAACTTAACTGTAAAAATATCGTTTTCAGCTGATCAACTTTTTATTTACTTTCGATAATTCCAATTCGGTAATTCCTCGCTGAAGTCAAAATCCTCTTATATATATATACTAGCTGTTACCCGCCCGCTTCGCTGGGTATTTCATGATGTTTTATAAAATTTTACTGCTTATATATATGTATAAATTATTGATATCTAAGTCCTAGCATTAAGAATTCGATTGAATTGAAAAATATACTTATACCTGTAACTGTCACCTGTTGATAAAAAAAAGGGCAGAACTCATCTAATTTGTGTTTTCTAAAATCTCTAAAATTGAAGCATAGAATGATGCTTGCTCTTTCGTAACTCAAAAACCAAGTGGATTCCCGCAAAGCCAATTTTCGGTGGATCTCTTCTCCGTAAATCAAACATGCAAGCCAAATTTCAAGTCTAAAATCTAACAGAAAAAAGCAAAAGTTTTACTATCAATATCCCCGTAATCCCGTTGAGAGCCGTTTTCCAAAATTACCGCTCTTAGCGGATTTCAATTCAACAAAAAAAAAAAAATGCAAACCAAATTTCATTATTATAGTCCTTGTAGCTCGAAAAAAGTAATTTTTTTTTGTCAATACGTCCCAGTAACCCCTGTAACCCCCAGAACTTGATTTGCTTAAAATTTATTCTTAGTGGATCCCTATTCAACAAAAGAAACATGCTTAACAAATTTCAAGTATTTGGGTCTAACAATTAAAAACAGGATTTTTTTCTGTAACTCCTCTTGACCTCTCGCAAACATCTTTGGGGGTCAATTTTCATTTTACTCTTTGTTAGAGGAACTCTATTTCATGAAAGGAACATGCCTACCAATTTTCAAGCAGGATGATCAAGTGGTTTAAAAATGGAAATATTTATCGATTACTCCTCTTAATCTCCCGAAATTAAACTTGGTAGTTGATATTCGCGAAACCCATTTTGTAGCGGTTCTCTACTTAACGAAAGGAATCTGCTTATCAAATTTCAAGACTGTACGTCTAACAGTTTAAAAATGGGGATAATTGTCTATAACGCCACTTGAGCCCCCGCAACGCCACTTCGGGGTCTGTTTTCACAAAACCCATTTTGTAGGGGAATTGCACTCTATGAAAGGAATCTGCTTATCAAAATTTGAAAGACTGTGCGTCCAATTAATTAAAAATGCAAAAAAATTATCAATAACGCCCCTTGAACCCCCGCAACACCACCTAGGGTCGATTTTCACAAAACACATTTTGCAGTGTATTTCTATCCTATGAGAGGAATCTGCTAACCAAATTTTCAAGACTGTGAGTCTAATAGTTTAAAAAAAGAAATAATTATTTATATCTGCCCTTAACCCCCCGCAACAACCCCCCCCCTCAATTTTCTCCAAACCCGTTTTGTAGCGGATATTTACTCCATGAAAGAAACATTCCTACCAATTTTCAAGCAGGTAGGTCAAATAGTTTAAAAACGAAAATATTTATCTCTTACGCCACTTATTCCCCTGCAACGCCACTTAGAGGTCTGTTTTCACAAAACCTTCCTATAGCTGATCTCTACTCTATGAAAGAAATCTCTTTATCAAATATAAAGACTGTGCGTCTAATAGTTTAAAAATGGAAATAATTATCTATAACGCCCCTTAAGTCCCCTCAACGCCACTTGGGAGCAATTTTCACGAAACCCATTTTTAGCGTATCTCTACCCTATGAGAGGAATCTGCTTACTAAGTTTCAAGACTGTACGTCTAATAACTTAAAAATCAAAATTTATAACGCCCCTTAAACCCCCCGCCCCCGCAACACCCCTTGGGGATCAATTTTCCCAAAACCCATTTTGTAGCGGATATTTACTCCATGAAAGAAACTTACCTACCAATTTTCAAGCAGGTAGGTGAAGTAGTTTAAAAACGGATATATTTATCTATTACGCCCCTTACTCCCCGCAACGCCACTTAGAAGTCTGTTTTCACAAAACCCGTTTTGTAACTGATCATTATTCTACGAAAGGAATCTATATATCAAATTTAAAGAGAGTGCGTCTAATAGTTTAAAAATGGAAATAATTATCTATAACGCCCCCTAAGCCCCTGCAACGCCACTTGGGGGTCGATTATCAGCAAACTCATTTTGTAGCGGATCTCTACTCTCTGAAAGGAATCCGCTTACCCAATTTCAAGATTGTACATCAAGTAGTTTAAGCATGGAAACATTTATTATTAAACCCCTTAACCCCCCGTAACGCCCCTTGTGTTTCGAATTTCGGAAAATCCTTTCTTAGCTGATGTCTACTCTATCAAAGTAACATGTCTACCAAATTTCAAGTCTGTAGGTTGAATAGTTCCAGAGATTTCGTGATTAGTCAGTCAGTCAGTCAGTCAGTCAGTCAGTCAGTCAGTGAGTCAGTCAGTCAGTCAGTGAGTGAGTCGCTTTTCTCCTTTATATATATATATATATATATATATATATATATATATATATATATATATATATATATATCTGTACAAATTTATCTACATGAATAATTTCTTGAGTTTACAAAGGAGTCCTATATTTTTATCTCATGTCATATTTTTTGAACGGATTTGAACTAAAAAGTATTATTTACTACTCTTATACCGATTTGAGGTACAGTATTTTATGATTATAAGAGAGAAAATATATGCTTAATGTTCTATTATTTTTCTGAAAAGTGTATGTGGTTGTTAATGTTCTTGATTATTCTGATTATAAAAAAAAAGTGTTTTATTATTATGAAATTTTAAAAGATATGAGTTACTTTACCTTCGCAGCAACATAGATTGGCTTCAGTCTCATACGGTATTTGTATTCACAGTTTTTCTTTAAATGACAATGTATGTAAAGAAATTTAAAAATTCAAAATAATGAAGCAGCAAACGTATGTCTTGATATTAAATAGAAAATAAAATGCACACTTGTATGCGTAATTGTTTTTCGACCACTATTCCTTCCAGATAATCGAGTTTGCATCAGTTCAGAAGCCAAGCAATACCTAGATATTCCTAATCGCATGTTTTCCAAAGTTATATACATTTCAGCATGAAAAAATTATATTTGCATAAAGGCACAGTTTTTAAGTAGTTTTCCACGGTTTTTTTCTGGATTTATTATTTTTTCGTTCATTTCTGTGTTTTTTGTTTTTGTTTTTCACACAAAATTTATTTTTAACGATTAATGTAAAGTGTTGACAAAAATATGGAAATGGTATGCTGGCGAGTTGTTAGCTCTGTGTACTGTGAGCTTGTCTGATAAATATATTTTTCAACTAGTCAAAACAATCAAAACAGAGAAAAATATATATATATTCATAGGTATTCTGCACGTAATTATGCAACAACTTTAAGAAGAAAATGTCTTATTGGAAATAAAATGATCACCGACAATTATAAACAATCAATTATCGAATGCATCTATTTCTTGATTCAGAGCATATTGAAAATGTTGTCTTTTCACGTGCTAATATTTTATCATTAAATCCAGGAAAAACAAAAGCTATACAATCATATGAGGTTTATTGCTTTCCATAAATTGAATTCGACTTTAAAATAAGAGTTTTTTCGGTAAACTGTGTTATTTTAAGACTTAATTTCAAGTTTTCGCAATCTTTTTATTTGTGTTTATTTACTTCAGCTTTCACTTGAATACTAGGATTATTCTAAATTTATTGTCCTCTCTCTGAAAAAAAATTTCTGCTTTTGACACGTCTTGATTTTTTACATATGCTACAGTTGCATATTCCTTGATTTCAAAAGCTGTTGATTAAATTGTGAAACTTTTTTTTCCAACTTCGATTCAAAATTATTAAAAATTTGAGAAGTGTTTTTATGTGAAATAAATTAAAAGTACCAATGATAAACATTCTCCTGTAATTCACCCTGAATTTCACCTGTAAGTATCTATAAATTTTAAGGCTAGTTATAACGATATAATTAATTCAACACGCAATTTCATCAACGAGTAATCACTGTTTACAAAACCGAAGCTTAAAAAAGTTTTACATACTATAACTGTACACAGAATTATTTATGCATTTTAGAATTAATTTTGTATCTCTTCCATAATATTCATGAAGTAATTACGTTATTATAAAAATGGTACAAATTAAACTTTTTTAGCTGTATGTAGAAATTAGAGTGAGAGAAACCAAAAAAAAGTTTTTTCACTTTATGTAATTATTCATTTTTACTGCAAACTAGAGACTCAGTTAAAAAAAAAAAAAACTGTCATATAACAAAATTTTCTACTTTACTTAATTAAAATGTCTGCAGAAGTTTACACTAATTTACAAATTAGAGGTTCTTGTAGCGTATTTTAATTCATGGAATGAATATTACTTACGAATGTTGAATTAAAAAAAAACGTTTCCATATAATATCTAGGCAGAACTTTAGCTCAAAAAACAACATTACAATTTAGTGTTCAAAAAGCATAAAATAACGGTAGACTGAACTTTATTATTTGTGGTATGCATACCATAAACTTATATTGGAACAAAACTAACGAAACATAAAAAGGTATATAGTTACTATAGTACAGTATAATAACTTTATAAAACTTCATTCAAATAAAAGTAAAATTTTGTAAAATGGTTTTGTAGGAAAAAATGTTTTTGAACAGAAAAAGCTTAATTTTTAAAAATGAATTCTTAATTATAAGGCTTCTTTGATTATTTTAACATTTATCTTCAGAGAATAATTTTTAATGAAATTTTGTTTTTTGAAAATAAATTTTGTCTGAAAAAAGTTGTCATACACTTTTAACTTTTTAAAAAACTAAAGCTTTAAAAAAAATACTGAAGGTATGAAACCCTACATTGGAGTATATTTTCTTAAATAATGGAAGGAAATATATTGAAAATATTACATCAAGTTGGAGTTTTTTAAAATCTGGATATACATCTTTTAACTTGCTTTTTTTTTTTTTAATTGTTTCTGAGGGGTAGTTTTTTCAATTCCTTTAAGTTAGACAGACAAAAAATATTTCTTTATTGTACATCGTCGCTAGAGTTTGAAATAATTTATTTTTATATTCGATTGTTTCTATGTCGTCTGGTATCTTCTGTTCAAATTTTATTGCCTTCTAAACTTAAACATTATTTGTGAATTTTAATATTTATTACATTTACCTTTTTGATTAACAAAAAGGTTGGTTGTTTTAGAACTTTTCCTTTGCTTTACTCAATTATTTTTATTCGACTAATCCTGAAAAATTACCTTTTTTTAACAAAAAATAAAACATAAAATCTCAAAGAATTTAATTTTTTTTTTTTTTTTTTTTTTTTTTGTTAAAAATTAAGATTAACTTTTTCAAATTTTCTTAAGAAAGATTTGTTATAAACGCAATCAAAATCCTTCTCAAAGCATTTTTTTTAGAAAAGAAATTTTTATTTATTAATTGCTAGGGTTCGTGACTAAAGAAATTATTCCTGTTGCCCCAAAAAAACTCTTAAATAATCATTTTACAAAAGGTGCAGTTAAAAAAATGGCGCGAAATGCTATTGATAAAAAGTCGTTCGTTTTTTTCTTAATTCTCTTTGTTATCTTGCATTTATATTTTCCCTCTTTTTTTATTATTTTGTTTATTAATTTCAAAACACGTCTTTCTCAAAACATTTTCAAATAACGGTGAATCGCAATTTTTTAGATTGAACAATCGAAAAATAAAGAATGAGAAAATTTGTAAATGTACTCTCAGCAAAAAACAGTGAAGTTGTTCGTCATTGTTTTGTCTAGATTTCTACTTTTATTTATTTATTTTTCATATATCGTGTCTTATTTCATTAATTATTCCATTGTGTTGTTTGGCTTCGGTACTTACAAGTAAAAGTCGTTGTCATGTTTAGCCGTTTTGTTATTTTTATTGTTATTGAACACAAGCAGATATGGAATTCGGAAATGAAATTGAAGAAATTTAATATCTGCAGATTTGAAGTTATTTTAATGAAATTAATCAGTTATTGGTTCAATAATTTTTTTTAAGTTGTTAATTGTTAATCTCATTATAATTCCATCAATTCGAAAAAAAAAAAAAACGTACAAAAGAAATTCTATTAGGAAAATTAGAATCGTCATTTGTTTCAATACTTATTTCTGCTGTATTTTAAATAGTTCGGTTTATTATTTTTTAATGTGTTTTGTCTTAATCTTTTCTAAGCTTATAAGATGAGAGAAAAGGAATGGAATACATAAAAATTTTCATAAAATGGTTATTGTTTAATTTAAAATTGCGAAATATTTTCTGTTTCTTTTAGTATGTAGTTAATTAGAACTCTAATAAATATTTTTTCTGTCATTTTTGTTAATTTTTTTCTATCAAATTAGTTATGAGAATACAGTTAATAAATATTTTCGTTATTATAATTACTACCTATTTGTACTTATGCCTTCTCCATCATGTAATTTTTTATTTTATTGTTACAAAAGTGTTCTATGGTGTTTTTAACACCATAGAACAATTAGACACCATAGAACATAGACGAAAAGAAAACAGTGATTGGAGTAACTGAAATCTAATTTGGAATTGTAAATTTTTTGATGAAAATCTTTTTGCTCGTTGATTGATTAATATTTTGTATTACCGTAAAATCCGGTATATATAACGTGCACCTATACTTTAAAGCTTCGATTTTTTATTTTTAGATATATTCGCCGTATAACGCGCATCCCTCTTTTACGAAAAATTCTAAAACATACGTGTGCAATTCTCTTATGTTTGAAGACATTTATTCAAAGTATTATTCCAAGCTTTAGAAAAAAAATAGTATACTTCTAGAACTGCAACCTTTTAAGTTCATAAGGAATGTCATTTCGTTTAAATAAACAGAATTTCGATTTATGTAGAAGTCTTAACTTTTTTCTGTGCTCATCTTTTTTTATTTTAAAAGTTCTCATTTTTATACCTGGCGTACAACGCGCACCCGTTCATTTAGATTTTATTTTTTGGTGCGTGCAATACGCCGGATTTTACGGTATATTAATTTTTTTTTTATGAAAATGGTTTTCTTCCCATATAATGAAATATTTATTTTTCTCAAATTGTAACTGCGCTAAATTTTTATTAACAACTAATTTAATGATTTCCAAACTGTTAAAGTGATTTCTTGAACAACTTTAGTTTATTTTAACATAAATTGGTGGAATGAATTTCCTTTGTTACGTACTATTAAATGTCGTAGATATATTGTGATATATGTTTCTATGGTACAGTATAGTGGTCGGCAACCTATGGCACCCTGGGCTACATGTGACACGCGGTACAATTCTCAATGGCACTCTGCACTACTCTACAAATGTATCAATTTTTGTGCGGATGGAAGTTGATAAATTTGTAATGGACCTTATGTGACAAACACCTTCAGAATTATGAACATTCATGAAATTACGAAAAAATCTGAAAGATAACTCAAAAGATAAATTTACAGCTATTTTGTAAATTATTGAATATTGTTACTAGAGAGATTTACTTGTTTGAAGAAAGAAAATTGCTTGTACTCTACTTTTTTCGCCTTTGTTTCTACATATCTAAGTAAAAAATCTTTTCTCATGTGGAAAATATTTTGAGTCCGCAAAGAAATTCTTTAGCAGATGAAGGCTTACAATAGTGTCAAATTGTAAGTCACATATTATACCTCTGATTTTGTTGCATGAAAATAAAGCGGTGAAAGCATTAGGTTCGCATTAAAATTTTATTTATCTTTTTATTTCCCTATAATGAAAAGAAAAACTTATATTTTAAGTTGTCTATTTCTTACTATAATAAATATGTTTAAAAATACATTATATATGTACAACCTTCATTTTTTTATTTTTGTTGAGGAAATACTTATATTTTATGCTGTTTATTTTTATGTTAAGTAAATGATACAATAATAAAACTGTAATCTGTATTTTTGACCTCTATTCTCTTACTCTGTATGCATTATTATGGAAATCGAATTGTTTCAAAAATATCTTATTGTGAAATACGCTGAATCCTATTGGTAGATTGGTGTGGCACGCACAGCTAAAAGGTTGCTGTGACCTCTGGTTATAATATACAAAATTAAAATTACTGTAGAAGAGAATATGAAATGGTTGTTCACACACATTCCGATGTTTATTTTGAAATCATTTTGCCCCATTTTTTGGCATTAATTTATTTAGAAGAATCTTTTTTATACAACATATCACAAAATCAAAGAACAAATAACTTTTTCATAATGTTGTGAAACAAAATATGAGTCCAAATTTAAAATAGTTTTAAGTTTTTCAAAAAAAATTCCTTGCGGAACATCAATTTTCCGTTCTTTTGTGTTAAAATATAAACAACATTTTGTTGCCATTCCATAAAAACTAAATTTCATAAAAGCAAAGACAATGGTATAAATATAAATGCAAAACACTACGAAAAATATTTTACGAATTAATTTTTGAACGTTATAAAATGTTTTTATTTCATTTCCCCAAAAAACTACCAGCGTATATTTTCTTCAATAACATCCTTTAATAAAAGATTCTCTGGATCCGATATACCATGTTTTTCTTTTCTTTGTACTTAAATAAAACCACTGCGATTCAAACAAAATATTTTTTTATTGGGATATTTGTTTTTAAAGTATTTCTTTATAATTCCAGCCATTCAATTTTGCGAAAAAAAATTCTTTATTCTTAATTATTTGTTAAATGCACTAATTATCAATTGCATTTCATCGTTAAAAGGGTTTTTATGTTTTCCCTTCAAATCGCGTTAATTTAACAATGTGCATTGTTAAAAGGTAAAATGAATAAGAAAAATTTCTCTACTTAAATTATATCATTTTCAATTAGAATTGTGTCTTTGTTTAATTTTATTTTCACTATCTCGAAAGAATTAATTTTTTTTCCTGTTTAATTACATTTATATATTTTAGTTTTTGTTAAAATCCCATTGAAGCTTTAAACAGAGTTTATAAAATAAATGTTTTACTTCTGTAAGCAAACCTGAATTTTATTTTATCTAGATTTCAATTAAATTAATTTAACATCTATTCACCAAACAAAATATAATATTTTAAGAATAGTTTGAATGTATCTCATTCATTGTAGCACTATAGATAATGATGAATATTTGTTATCAGTAAATTGTGAAATATACACAAAATTATTTTCTTATAATATTTTATTGATTTTTACATTGAATAAAGATTTTTAAGAGTTTCCTTTCAATTATGAAAATCGTCTTTTTCCGATATTTTAATAACATTCATTGTTGTGTTGAATAGGGAGACTTTTTTGGTTTTCTTCCATTAAAGTGATTAAATTGCATAATTTTTTTTAAAAAATAATTTTCCCTCAATAGCAGGTTTGATTTTCGATATATTTTTCTCTATAAAATATGTTATCTTTATAGTTTTCAAACACCATATCTTTATTACTTTTCTTGCTACTGTTAATAAGAAAATATTTTGTCACAGAAAAAAATGCCTAAAAGTTTGTGTTTTAACCAGCCATTTTCTCTTTTCGATATTGTTCGTAATTTACATTCATTTATATATACTTTTATTTTTCTGAATTTTATTTTATTTTCATGAGTTTCTTTTACAAACCGAATTGATAGTCACATTTTCTGTCTAGTATTTAATTTAAATAAGTTATTCTATTTAAAACACAATTTGTGTGTTCAAGTTGTAGTTTTGTTATTGTTAACTCATAGTTTGTTGTTGTTTATCAAAACAAATATCTTTCTAGAAAATTTTATCTTGGGGAAATATCTAAGTAGGTTAAAA
>BMAO01026287.1:0-20861 GCA_019973975.1 Trichonephila clavata | reverse complement strand
TATTTTAATTAAAGCAGTAATACAGAAATTAAACTTTTTAATGAGCTCTCGAATTTTTAGGGGGGGGGATATGTGCTTCTTAAAGCAAATACTGCATCGATTTAAAAGTCCTATTATAGGTATTCGTGTTTCTAAATGGAAATTCCTTAACAAGTTTAATTTTTTTTTAAAAAAAAAGACCACGAGAAAAATTTATGTTAATGCACAGATTTCGATTCCGAGATTTATAAAATTGTATTAGAGAAATAGATAAACCTTTTTAAAAAAAATCCCAGGCAAATCAAACAACACCCAAGAGCCTAACATGTCACTTTTTTATTGAAGGTACTTTTTTAAAATACTTTCCTAAGAAATAAAGCAGCTTACATTAAAAAAGGGATAAAACAGATTTATTCGCCCATTAACGCTAATATTGTAAGAAAAACCTGCATTAAGAAAATACTTTTTGTATAACCTCGTAATTTTGAATTACGCAGCCCCTCTAGAAGCATCGAGAAACAAGAGAAGGTTAAAGACACGTTGTCCATTAGAAGAGCATTAAGTGGAAAAATCGAAAAAAGAACACTTAATTTCACCTACAAAGTAACTTTGGATTTGTTTATTTACTCTGTTTACCGTAATGTGAATTACTTTTCTTAAAGTAAGCTTTAACTTCCAATCAAGAATGCTGAAATTGAACCTCTAGTGACACTAATTTGTAAAAGTAATGACTTTTTTCCCCTTTTTTGTATGAAACCTTTATTGGTATTTGAATTTTCCATTCTACCGTAAATTTCTGAAAGGATCTTTACTCAATTCGCAGAGTTCTTAATGTAAACAAACAATTAAAATCTCCTAATCATTGAAATTTTTTTTTTCTAAAACGTAATAAGGAAATAATTTATACCTTAAACAGGGACCAACCTTTTTGGGAAGAATGCCACTACCTGATAAAAAAAAGCCTATGCATGCGACTTCAAATTTTTCCAACAGATAAAAAATATCAAAAGTTGACATATGTTTCTTAAGGACTTCTAATGGGATTTTTACTCAAACAGCACATTTTTTCATGAAAATCTAAGTAGTGGAAATGTAAAAATATTATATGTGAGACAAAAGCACAAACTTAGGTTTTATTGTTAATAGCAGACAAAGATTCACAGTTAAGTTGGGTATAACATAAAAATAATCAACCGAAACATATTTAACGCTATAAAATTGCACTAGGAAACACACAAAAAATTTGTGTGTTTCCTAGTTTTAAATAGCTTATTCTTATTGATTTTGGGTTTTAAAAAAATGAATATTTAAATGAAAATTTTTATTAGCTCTTGTTTTAAAATATACAACAGCCCATCCATCAATTTATGGGTACATTTGAAGAACAAAATATTACTAACTAATAAATATAATAAGTTATTTTTAAACAAACAGTGTTAATATCAGAAATCAGTATTATTTGTTTAGTTTATTTCATGTGAACATATTTCCTTTAGGATTGCCTCTTGGATATCGAAGCCCGAGTATCCCTTATAACTGTCCAGCAGTAGTCTGCGAGCATTGACTCTTCCCAGCGACCCTGATATCTACGTTTTACTGCTGCGATATCTTGATGAAACCTTTCACCGTGTTCATCGCTTACATCTCCATTGTTCTTGTTGAATGGCAACAAATAGTATAATACAGTTTTCAAACTACACTTGGAAGAGTCAGTAAAACAATTTCCAGTTATTTATATCATGACTAATGTTCATGACACTCATCACGCCGTTGACATGAATATATGCGACCACATGTTCTTTCTTCTCAAGGAAATGAAGAAAACTTTTTACACGAGTCCTGTACTCTGTAACCTTGATGCTTGTTTGGAGTAGATTCCATTGATACAGTCTGGATGACAGAAGCTCTGCCTTCTGTTTTGGCAAGTCAAGATCTCTTACGAAGTCACTCGATTCTTTTTATTATAGTCTGTGGGGAATCGTTACTTGAATCGTGCACTATCATCTTCTTTTTATTCTACTAACGCTCTAGGTTACACTCAAAACACACCTGTAGAGGTGGTGTTGTTACATGCCTTTCGTAGAAGTTAAAAAACGATCCTGAGGAAAGTGCTTCTTCTACCCGCTTAAATTAACATTGCAAAGATTATGCACAGAAAGTAAAGATGAATGAAAATACAGCTATTTTTGAATAAGGACGAGTTCTGATCCTTTAAAACAAGAACTAATCTGAAATTTTTATGGTGATTTTTGTGTTTAGTGGGCCAAATACTTAATAATATACTATTTATTTTTCAGCCCAAAACATTTTTGATGTAGCCTAGTGTTTTTAGTCAGTTAGTACTTGCCTTAATGTGGCTTTTGAATTTGTATATATATATAGTTTTTTTTCCGAGTCATCTATATTAGGATTATTTCTTGGAGATGCTAAGATTGCTTTTTGGTGCATATCGATTAATTTGAGAAATATTTCGATTTTATGTTCAAAATAGGAAACATCTGTTCCCAAATATTTGTTGATCCAAACCTGTAGCAATATCAGACAGCCAAATCGTGTAAATGTGGAAATTTGCTTGTTGGTACAAGTTTCCAAAATTCAATATAATCGAATCACTTGCTGTTGACTTAAGTTTCTTATGTTTGCTTTTCATTGTAGCTTTTGCGGTATGTCAATAAGTTTAGTTTGGATTTCGGGTGGATAACCATTAACATCTTACAGAGACACTGAAAAAGGACTTGTGAAAAGCTCAGCATTTTCTTTTTTCATTTTGAAAATTATCAAGAACTGAATGAATCCTGCAAAATGGATGTTAAATTATTAAATTTACCCTAACTCAAATCATTATTACCTTTAGTAGATATTTCCTGCACTAATGTGAAATGTGTTAATCCTTTTTCTCAGATCGAGACAAAAAGCAACTGTTTACTCACAAAGGAAGTTATCTGATCAAATAGGGGATAAAAAATACTATCTTTAACCTGCAATCTTAAATTCAAATTGTTTAAATGTACCATAATATCGGTAAAAAAATCTAAATTTCATAGTTAACGTTCATTTTTAGTAGCAAGCACTCACTGTGGGCAATTCATTTTTTTCTTCCAAATATTTTAAGACACGTTCTCTCATATTTCAAAATCTCACTAGTGCACTTCCTTTTGACAAGTCAGTGAACTCCACAATTAAGAGTATTCTGTACATAATTTTTTCCTGTAAGTGTAATGTATGTAAGTGTAAGTAAGTATTTAAAAGAAATTCTGAAGATTTTGTAGGTCAATGAATTGGTCTGGTAGATCAATAAGGTTGCCAAAGGACAATCGTATTTCAATAAAATTGCAAACAATTATTTGTATAATTATTTTTTTCAATTCTTTTAATATTTCAATAAGTCTTTGCGTGCCACTGATACAACTCCGCCGTGCCACACTTTGGTATACGTGCCGTGGGTTGGTCAACCTGTCTTAAGAATTAGTCTTTACTATTTATCAAATATTCACTATTATCTTAAATATATTCATATACACTTTAAGGCACAAAAACACTCAACACAAATTATTAAGAGAAAATTTATACACAAAAGCATTTCAAAGAAAGGTGACAAACTTGATGTCCAATGAATGAAAAACTGAAAATTCAGTTGATACGAACTGAACATCCAGTGCGTACATATAAGTTATTTTCAATCTGAAGGATAAAATATCTGTAATACTCAAATGTTAGTAGTTCATTTGTCTAAACAATTTTTATTCTTTTCAACTTTGCTAGAGAGTTAGAAAGCTTCTTAGCATAAGATTGAAAAAAAAAAGACGGGCATATTGAAAAATTCCTATATGTTTGAGGGGATGTGACACCATATTCATTGGATAGTGATAGCGTTTGGGAGCAAAATGGCAGTAATGAACCAAGGCCTGTAACAAGGTCAGGAAGAAAAAGACGTTGTTTGACTGACTATCACTGCATTAGGTTCGTTGCTATCTACCATAAAACATCTAATCGCTTACAAATTACACTAGGCAACACCAAAAATGTTTTGGACACAAAAAATCATTCATTATGAATTATTTTGGCCCGCTAAATACGAAAACCTACATAAAAACTTTAGATTAGTTCTTGTTTTCAAGAATCAGAACTCACCTTTACTCGTATATGGTTGTAATTTCCCTCATCTTTACTCTCTGTGTATAATCTTTGTAGTGTTAATTTAAATGGATAGACTTGCCTCAGGATCGATTTTTAATTTCAAAGAAAGGCATGTAACAGCGCCACCTCTGCAGGTGCGTTTTGAGAGTAACCTAAAGTGTCAGTAGAAGAAAGAACAGGCAATGGTGCCTGATTCAAGTAACGATTCCCCACAGACTAAATCAAAAAGATCCTAGGGACATTGTAAGTTGCCAAAACCGAAGGCAGAGCTTCTGTCATCCAGACTGCATCAGTGGATTCTACTCTTACCAAGCGTCAAGGTTACAGAGTACAGGACTTTTGAAAAGAATCTTCTTCATTTCTTTGAGAGGAAAGAACATGTGGTTGCATGTATTGATGTCAAGGGCTTGATGTATTTCATGAACATCTGTTATCATCCAAATAAATGAAGGTTGTTTATATACTCTCTCAAGCTTAGTTTGAAAGCCGTATTATACTATACAACGGACACCTTCTTCCCTCCATTCCCATCGGACATTCCGTTCACGTGAAGGAAACTTATGCTAATGGAAAATTACCCCTAGAGTTGATAAAATATGAGTATCGTAAATGGCAGTCTGTGGTGACTTGAAAATCATTGCTATACACATGGGAATGCATTTAGTCTATACCAAGTACTGCTGTTTTCTGTGTTTCTGAGACTGTAGAGACTGAAAATCGCACTACATACAAGACAAATGGCTGGCCAAAAATCTCAAATCCAATGAGAGAAATGTCGCAAATGATCGTCTAGTAAACCTGAATGAGATTCTGCTTCCACGCACGCACATTAAGCTGGGATTAACTGTGATCTTGGTGAAATCAATTAACAAGGATGGAGAGGCTTTCCAATACTTTGGATCAAAATTCCCAAGATTGATTGATGCAAGATTGAGGAGGGAGTTTTTGTGGACCCTCAAATACTCAAAATCATGAAGGACCTCGCTTTTGAATAAATTCTGAAAGGGAAAGTGTATCAGCTTGGGAAGCCTTTAAAAGTGTGGTATACGAAGATTTCTAGGCAGCGAAAAAGGTATAAGAACTATCAACAGCTAGCGAGAGAACTCCTACAAAAATCCCATGACCTAAGGTGGGTATGTTCCTAGAGTTCGAATTTTTTCATTCCCATCTTGATTTTTCCCCTAAGAACTGTGGAACTGTAAGCGATGAACACGGTGAAAAGTTTCGTCAAGATATCGCAGCAGTAAAACGTAGATATCAGGGTCGCTGGGAAGAGTCAATGCTAACAGACTACTGCGAGACAATTATAAGTGATTCTCGGGCTTCGACATACAAGAGGCAATCCAAACGGAAACGTTCACAGGAAATAAATTAAAAACTACTGCTGATTTTTAATATGAACTCTTTCTTGAAGCTTGACTTATTGTATAGTATTTATTAGTAATGTTTCGTTCTCCAAATGTACCCATAATTTGTGGATGGACTGTTGTACATCTTAAAAACATTTTCAACAAAAAACATTTAATCAAAAACATTTTTCTTAAAACAAATTTTATTTACATATTCGTTTTTTACCCAAAATTAGTAAAAATAGGCTATTAAAAACTAGGAAACAGACAAAGGTTTTTTGTTGCCTAGTGTTATTAATCGGGCAATTGATAGATGTCCAAAATAGTGGAATCTATATTGGACCCAACACGTCAATCTCGCCTGAAAATCTTCAACTCAAATAATAGTGTTTCTGTTTTCGATTAGCTTCAGATTGTGCCAGATAAAAAATGAGCATTTTTTTACGAGTTTCACAGCCGAGTCATGGCTCACAAAAGAGAAGTGTTTGGAGAAGTCTAGGGCAACACACACAGCGGAGGAATCTTTTCTGTATTTCTCCACACAGGAGCTCAACAGTCAAATATTGCCGGGAGTTCCATTTATTTTAAAAGCCGAGTCCTTCTGCTAGTTAGGTGAAATAAATTATATGACTTGCTTTATTTTCTTTCTTTTTATACCAAAAACGACGTATTTCTCATCGAGATACTCAACCGCACACGCCTTACCTTATTTGTGCTTCCTCTGTATCATCTAGAAACATCAACTTATTACGTAATTTTAGAATTAAGTGGTTAACCAAAAATTATTAGACATTTTATGGTAAACGAATTTTTGAAACTTTTCTGAAAGCAGATTTAAATAAAATACAATATTTACAATAGCAATTCTAAGTATAATTTCTAGGTTATTTCTTTTAAAAAATTTTATGAGGAAGATCTTTAATTTTCTTACTGTGTTAAAAAGGAGGATCTGTTAATTGGGAAACACTGCGTATTTTAATTCATTCTGCTATTTCATCAAGAGAACAATACGAGTTGATACAAATTTTGGATTATACTTTTTTATATCTAAAATTTATACATGTAAATATCATTTGAAAGACGTTATTTTTCTTAAATAGTTGCAGGATACATGATCCCAAGACTGTTTGAGTAATTTTTCTTTTAAGAAATACAGCATACATAATGCTGTACCATAATTTATTTTCTCATTTTCTTCGGCTGCGATGCAACTACTGTACCAAGCGTAACTGGGTCAACTCACACCCCCTTTTTCCAAGAAGAATTTTTTCGAACAGTTTCCGTTCGTTTGGAACAGTAGTTTGTACTGCAAACGAAGCAAATGAGAAAAAATCAGATTTCGCTATGCACTGCCCAGTCTTAAAGTTTAATGTACTTGGTATATAAGGAATACACTTTAACAAGAGGCTATAATGGTCTTTCGTTATATATTCAACATTTTTTTTTATGCATTCTTTGTTTCCTATCAAATTTTATACATATTACTTAAGATTACAATTGCACGTCATTTTGTAAGTGGACAGGTTTTGGGTAAAGTTTGTAAAAAAAACAATTTTGTACCAATAAAGCTAACCAAATATATTAATTATACTTGAAATTGTGGCTATTACTACTAGTGTTATGCAAAATGTGTATCTTAACAATTTAAATTTTCAGAGCTTCACAAAATCTAATATAATAAATCAGACAAAAAAAATATATTTGAATATTTTTACATCACATTAATAATTTATATAGTATATAATGCATCTTGCAAAAGTGTTTGGGATTTAAAAAAATTACGCCAACATAGAATATGTTTCTTACATTTTCTGCTTAAACACAAGCTTTAAGTGTAATATGAGATAGGAACCTCATCTATGTTCTTCCTAGAACTAAAAACTGAAACATTGTCTCCCCACCTGTGTATACCTCACAATTTATTATTTAAATTTCATCAGAAAATTCCTACTAAGCAGTTATTTTATCAATTTCTAAAATAAAAGTGAGAGAAGTGTACTGTCACACAATAAGAAACTTTCCTTGACTATCACCTTATAAGTTAAAATTTTTGCCAGCTAAAGACTTGAAAGAATCCGCTTCATTCGCAAAAGTCTCAAGAGTAAATCATAGAGTGATAATCGATTAAGCAATGAACTCCCTGGAGTGCTTTGTTTGTTATTCACGACGGCGTTTTTTAAAATTGTTGTGGCGTGCTGCTGCTTGTCAAAGGTGTGATTACATTTTTACAGATTTTCTATTTCCCTGGAAGCTTTATAATCTCACCCGCAGCTACAATTTTTGATAAAAGGTTCATTCATCGCTGAGTAAAAATTATCGCGTATTTCGCAGTTGCTTTTATGCGTGAGCGATTTTGTCGAACTTACGGCTCCGTTAAATTGACATGATAAGATTTCTGAAATTCTGTATCATGGCAGAGAGGTTTTAAAATAGTTTTACAAATACAAGTACTATCATTTAATTGAAACAGGCTAAATATTTTTTTAAATAAAATTGACAAATGTATGGGTTTTTTTTTCGTTTCATATTTGTGAGTATATATTGCTGTATGTCTTTATTAATCATATAGTTTTATTTGTGTGCTTTTAGAATATATATATATATACTTATTCTAACCGTAAGATTTTTAAAAAATAAAACAAATTTAGCAGCAAAAGAATGTAATTCAAAGGAGCACATTAAAGTTAAAAAATTCTTAAAAATTCGAAAATGTTCAATATATATATATATATATAGCAGTAAATAAATTAAAAAAGATATATATATATATTGTAAAGTGCGTTTCATATCTCGGCTTCTGCAACTTAAGGACAAATAATATTTCATTTTTCATAGTAAATAGATAATTATACACTTTTGAATACTTCAAGCGTTACAAAACCAGCTTTAATGTTCTTTAATATACTTTAATATACATACCAGTATATGTACTATTGGATGCACAAAAGTTCAAGATTTATTATGAGACTTAGGACACTTTTTCTGTTGGAAATTCTCATTCCAACTTTTTTACTTTTGGCAAAGACAGTTGGTTTTGCTTCACATCTTATCAGCCTGTCTAATGAAAGTTTTGATGCAGTTTTACTGATTACACAGAGATTTTGAACTAAATGTAATGAAGCGCTGATTATTTAATATCAAAGAAATGACAAAAAATGTAAAGTCTGAAAAAAGGGGTCAGTTTAGATTTTAAGCATTAATCATGTTATTTTTTTTTAAAGTATGAATACTAAAGCAAGTACCATAAATTGTTCATTTACACAATAATTTCTTTGTAAAATTAGCTTTGCAAATTATCTAAAATTTAGTTTAAAATACAGAAAGAGATTTTGAAAATACAGAATTTGGAAATAATATTTTTGGATGGTTGACATTCATTCCGTTTCCCGCTTTTTCATAAAACAATTGGTCATTAAACTACGCTTTTGTTCAGTAGCTCTTTTAAAGTGTAAATTGTAAATAAATTGATATTACACAACTCATCGCTTCACTTAAAATCATTCAAATTTAATGCCTTTAATATGCTTAATAATTATACGCTCATTTAAAATTATTCTTTCATAATGCAATTATGTGTAATCAAGTGCTTCTCAAGCTTTCAACAATTGCGACCTATTATTCAATTATAATTTTCATCGCGCCCCCTACCATACAATAACAATGTATTGAATTCAATAATACTGTATTTATACGCTAAAACTACAATACTACTTTAACCTGTTAAGTGCCATCGACGTATATAAACGTTTCGCTCAGCCAAAGCGTAATTTTCCCGGACGTATATATACGTCTTTCCGAAGTATGATCTTTTCTGTGCACTGATATCCATAAAATTACTCTGAAAGTTTTAGAATGCAACAATACGACGTTGACAATATTTGCGAAGGATTTACTTATATATTTATTCCTTTTCTTCCCCCTCTATACATCACATACGTACCTCTATGCGGAAAACAATGTAACTGGGGAGCGAATCACGTAACTTTTAATCGGCAGTTAAATCATTAATTATAAACCGTACAAACTGCAAGATAAGTGTTAACTTCTGTGTATAATTTTATGTGTGACAAGCCCATGGGGTCACTGGCAATTATCAAACTTAATCTTAAATTAGTATTGTTAAATTAATTATAAAATACATTGTGCAATAAGTGGTTTATATCAGCGTAAATGTGTATTTTATTTTATTTATTTATTGTATATTGTTTGTTTACTTTCAGTAAATTAATGTTTTTTAAGAACAAAATCTTTTGTTTTTGATTTTTGAATAGGCCCGCGCGCCCCGCAGTTTGGGAAACGCTGGTGTAAGCACGCATCTAAATATTTATAATAATGAGAGATTAGTTTTTTAAAACAAATTAATATTTTTTGAATAAAAGAAACTCAAGAAAGATTTATTTTATAAAAAGATACTTGATATCGAGATTTTTAATTTTCTTTTCCAAAAACATTCAGCTGAAGAGCATTACTTAAAGAAAATATTTTAAACTTTTTTGACAAGTCTCTTTATGAATAAGACTGTGAAAGAAATCGAAGTAAGCAGTATATAAAAAACTTAATTATTCTTTGGTTTTTTTTTATATAATAAATAGATTCCCCAAAAAGAGCGGGTTTTAGAGAAAAGTATTAATGATGCCAAATTAAATAAAAATTTAAATTAGATATTTTTGTTTCATTTTCTTTGTAAAATATATTGAATAATAATATCTTTAATTATTTCAAAAATACGTTTAATTTATAAGGCATAATATTAAATAAATTGTGGTAAATCATCATACTCGAAAAGTCACGATAAATATCATTCCTCACTAACTTTAATATTTTAAACGAACAACTTAAAATCACATTCAGTGGCACAATCTACGACACTGAAACTATGTAAGGCATCTAGACTGATAGTAGCACCTAAAACGACTTTCAGGAAGAAATTAACATAAACTACCCATCATCTCCAGAACGGGGTGAATTCCCTCGAGTGCTTCCCTTATCGTTTGAGTGCATGGACTAAGCTCCTTAGGCATGTCGCTGGCCATCGGAGGCAATGTTTACATCCCCGGGAAAGGATTTCCTTCTCTAGAGATTCTGAACTCTCATTTAGTCCCCTAAATTCAGATAAAAGGATACTCGGGTACTTATCCTCGGTTCAAATTGTATCTTAATCCTTGTTATAGGCTGTTTAAGGTTGGATGGTTCAGTTAGTTTAAAACTAAAGGACCGTTTAAATTGTTTGGGACATTTTAGCCTCTATATGCCATGGAAAATAAGTGCAGGATTTAGTACATATATATTTCTGACTCTTTCATACCTATTTGTATAACTTTAAATTTCTAAATACAAATATGTATTAAAGATGTTGATGTATTTAATCAAAGCGAAATGTATGAGCGTCTATGTGTGTGTGCTTTTTTAACACGCTTTTATAAGTTTCACTTGCATGTAACGGAATCTTAGAACTTAATTTTTACCCACTTAAAAAGATCGGATTCATTCGAAATTCCGCACACTTGTCAAGGACCGATGACAATACAATAATTTCATAATTTTGTTCCATTGTCCTTTTCAGGATCGTCAGGAATAAGTATAATTAGACTTGGCGACAATTCCATATACCCCTTCCAGAATTGGCAACTTATTGCATATATCATTTTTAAATTTGGCGACTAGTTCCGTATACCATTTTCAGAAATGGCGACTAATTTCATACATCATTTCCAGATTTGGCGACTAATTTCAGGTTTAGCGACTAAAAGAATAAGGTCTAACCCTGCAGCGAGTGTTTTGAATTTAAAGCTAATTATATGCAGGAATAAAAAAAAAACACTTGCGGTTAACAGAAATAAAACAAAAAAAAGTGTTCTGTATCTGAGAAAGTGGAGGGTGGGTGTGTGTTAGCAATTTTTTACCATAATATAAACATTTTTCTGAAAACGAAAATAAAAATAAAAAGCCTCGTGAATGTGATAAAAAAATAATTTACGTTACAACTACTAAATATTTTTTTTTAAATTTTTATAAAGCAATACGTTTAGAAGTGATGATACGAATTAACATTAAAACAATACGTTTAAAAGGGGATAACACGATTTACATTTAATATTATGCTTTTATTAACTTGCTTTCTTTAATGTCTGTCAGGGTGGATTTTTGAAATTCATTTTAAATTGTGTGACTTTCCGAGGAGCTAGAGACTTGAAATTTGGACCATAGCTCAGAAGTGGATGACAGTGCATGAAAATGTGAAAAAAGAAAACAAAAACGAAAAGAAGGAATTTTATAATTTTTAATCTGTTATAAAAACATGGTACATTAAAATTTTTTTTGATTCGAATTTTTCCTTCTTAACACACTTTTATTTGTTGCACCTGTTCAGAAGAGACGGAATCTCTAATATAACGATACGGGACTCATCCGAGGCCTCGAAACGGAGAGAATAAATACACTTTAGACCCGTTAATAATTTTTCCATTGAAGTGCAAGACTAATTCCACAGCCTTGAAATTCCAGCTTCAAATATCAAACTCAAAGATAAATTCAACAATGAATAAATAATAGTATAAAAAACACGCCTTTATTGCAGTTTGAACTAAAAAATGAAAAATAAATTATAATTTGAAAAAAACTAAAAAACACGCTTTTATACTGAATCGAACTAAAAAGTTAAAAAATAATTCTTAATAAAGAATAAAATGATTTACGAGAAATGAATGTCATTGGGGTAAAAGCGTGGGGTGTTCTCTATAAATGTATCAATTGTTATAATTTCTAACTTCTATTCCGAAAATCTAAATTAGTGTAAAAATGTAGTACAAAGCACCCCACGCTTTTACCCCAATGACATTCATTTTCTCGTAAATTATTTTATTCTTTATTAAGAATTATTTTTTAACTTTTTAGTTCGATTCAGTATAAAAGCGTGTTTTTTAGTTTTTTCAAACTATAATTTATTATCTTACATTGTGAGTTTTGATTGTATATTTAAATCTGACGAAATGAAATTTTTTTTCTACTAAAATATCCGTATCGCGTAGCAAATATTGGACGTTATTTTTGTAATGCACATGTATCAAATGATTCGATTAAATTTGAGGAATTTGTTATATCATTATTTGTTACATGTGGAATATTTAATATAGTTAATTCAAAGTGCCCAGGTTTTGATTTTTCTTATTTGATTAACGATGCGCTCTCATTCAAAAAGACTCCTTTTGGTGACGTATCTCGTAATTTTGAACCCAATAGAGGATGACAGCTAGACTGGCATCTCACTCTGTAAACATCAATACACAACATAAACGTGATAAACTTAGGTCAAAGACATATTGAACGTGCATCAGCCCTCTACACGATTGGTTCACAATAGCACTGGGGCTCAAATTCATGAGACACTGGTTATAAGCTCGTGCCCATGACCACTAAGCTACTGCACCCACTTTAACACTAGAAAGAATGGAACTCAGTATATACCTATATTGCCCAGAAGCAATCAAAATGACTGCATTGTGAAAGAATAAGTAATGTGTAAAGAAATTTGTTTAAAATTAATTTTTAATACTTTTTATATTAGTCACATTCATATAACACAAGTTATTAGTAAATATTAACAAAAAAAATTTACTTAATTTGGAAAAAAATCTAAGAATTCTAAGAATTTGTGTCATTATATACATAATTGTTTTTCTAATTGAAATTAAAAAAAAAACAGTCAAAATGACTTTCTTGGGCAATGTAGTGTTAAGTAAATAGAAACCATAGAGCCCCTTAAAGTATTCCGCAGAATTATCAGTCAAGTTTGTATAATACATTATATATATAACACATATACTTGCAAAAATAAAAGCGTCATTTTTTCAATTACTTATTGGGAAAAATCTGCTTCTGTATAAAAAGAAACTTCGTATGTAATGTAGCATTCCTATAATAATTCCTTCCCTTTACGATTAGTGTACTCATTTTTAAGCTCTTCTTTTTGTTGATTATAGTAGAAGATATCTATAAAATAAATCTCTTTTGTTTGAACTTTAATATATTTATTCTTGTTTCAATTACCATCAAGAACATCTGATTGCCAATTATAAGCCAATTGAAGAAAATTTAAATATCCTTAAGTGGTATACAACGATCAAAGTAGCATTACACTCCTAACTTCCTCAATAAATCTTACATAGTCTGACCAATTTTTAACAAATTCGAAATCTGAAAAGAAAATTGGTGCTTCTAAAGGGTAAATAATGCAAATGAGGTCTGGCGGCTAACACGCGTGTCCTTTATCTCTTTAATGTATCGCGAGATCTTGATGCATTTAGGAACAGAATTACAAGGGGAGGATGAAAAATTGCTTCTAGTTACGAAATACTTTTGACACCATCGATTACCAGGGCGGTATATCCCGCTCATGAAGGTTTATTAGTTACGTTCCTTCTAATAAATCAGAAAAGAAGAAATAGCAATAGTTGTTTCTTCGTATACGCATTTTTACTACCTTAACTTGCAAAGTTGAATCTTTATAAATGTTTGCGTTAGTTTTGACAATAACAAATTTGATAAATTTTGAAGTATAGTAATTTCTATTCGTAATAATTTATCTTGCTGAAAATTGCGATTTTTATTCAAAGAAATTGCTACAAAAATAAGTAAATGACAAACTGCTGAAGAAAATACTAGCATGAATGTGAAATTTATTACGTGTTAAAGTTTACGAAGAAGAAAAAATTTTGGGCTTTTAAAAAAGAAATAAAAATTAAATAGAAAAAAAATGTAAGACTTGTTATGGAAACACACAGTTTAAATGTCTCAATATTTCCCTATAAGAAATATTCAAATGTGTTGGAAATTATTGCACTGCGAGAACTACTTTAAAATTTCATTAGAAAACTGCATAATCAACGGAGAGCAACTCTGAAAAATTCGGTATGATTATATATATATAATATATATATATATATATATATAATATAATAAAATATATATATATGGTTTTAATACATATATCACAGCAAATCAGGCAAAATTCTCCATGAAATGATACAAGATACAATAAATAATCTAAAAACCTCAGCCATTCTTAAAAATAGTACAGAACTCATTGAACAACATATTACATTTCACAATTGTTACATTTCAGTAACATATTAAAAATTAGACCTTTACAAGTATGATAAATTTTTGTTTTATGCCATTATAAACTTTAAATGTGTTTAACTCAGACTTTAAATTTTAAACCTATGTGTTTTCTAATCCCTAAGCCTTTTTTTTAATCATTATATCATCTGGAAACTTTTTGTGTATATTCCACAACGTGTGTTCTATAAAGTTAATATGGATTTAAATCTAATATCTCTTATTTTTTTTAAAAAATGCTAAATTTAACATTTTAAATTTTTTTCAGTTTTTCTGAGTCTAGCTAGAAAAATAATCATCAAAAATCAGTAAGGCAACGAATTTTCAATTCAATACTAAATTTTGTTTTCAATACTCTTAGAAAAATATATCATTTAAAATGATTAGACATTTTTAAAAATTGAGCATTTTATAGTTTGAGTTTGAAAAATTTTCAAAAATTCTTAACGCTTCAAAATTGCTAGATATTGCTAGATCAAACTGACTATTTACTTTTAAAAACAACTTAATAATATAATTTGAACATAAAACTTAAATTATTTTCATTGTTACCGTCTCCAAATTTTTTTTAAAGCGGGTACTGTGTAACCTTAATTGGGTTCTTTGATATCTGCGCGGAAAAATAGCACTTTTTTCATCGTTTTGTTCCATAAGAAATATACTTTAAGTTTGGATTTTAAAAAAATTATATATTGTCTGCTAATTCTCTTACATACTCTTATGTATATAAGGAAATATATTAGAATATTAGCGGCTGAAAAAGTTCTTCGAATAAATGTTAAATGTCTTGTTTTTTGTTAAGTTTTTTTTTGTATAAAAAACACACACACACACAACAAAAAACACACACACAACACACACCACAGGAGCTTTTTTAAACATAACCTCGCCCTCAGGCGTTTCCAATCTGGCTGACTAAGTTAATATTTATTGCGTTTTAAAATTTATAACGCAAGTAAATCCTACAAAATAATTCAGAAACAAAATAACTGTCAAAGAAAATGAAGTTGAACCTTTTAATTTCAGTTAATTATGTGATATTTCAGTAAGTGACACACATACATGATTTACATAATGAAATTAAATGTTATAGTTATTATTAAAGAGATTCACATAGCTGAGTAACATTCAACTTAAAATTATTTGCAGCTGAAGATTAAGTGTACCAGTGAAAATTATTAGCAGGTGACCTCAGATCCCTAACAGATAACTTGAGTTAGTAATTAATTTTATATGCTTTATTTCTTCGGGAATTTTTTTCTCTAGATAAATAGTTAGGAAAGTGTAAAAAAAAGCTACTAGCAAATTCCTGCAACTGGTCAAACTGTGGGAAAGAAACACCCTTAAAAATTTAATGGAGTTTAAAATTTTTTTTCAAAAATATCGCAAATCAGTAATTTTCATTTGAGGCTCTGAAGCTGTAAATCTGAATTTTGAATAGAACTTTTGTAAAACGTTAGTGTGTGTGTTGCTTGCAATTCTTCTAAAATCTGAGAAATATATTTTTAAAGTACCCAAAGTTCCAATAAAATCTGGAATAGGAGCCACCTCATTCCCCAGTTAACCCTAATTGAAAGTCTACACTTAAGTCGAAATTGTAGTAGGTTGTGGCATAATGAGCTAGTTAGGTCTTGCCTATTAAGTTTTGGAGGAGTCAGTGTGTTCTTTAGGATTAAAAGGGGCACAATTCCTTTAAACAAAGTATTCTAAAGGATGATTAATGTTTAATTGCTAGCATATTCGCATACTTCTGACAATTGTGTGCTTATACATTAATATATCACTGTTTTAATACCTTTAAATTGATATTTGTTTAATTACACTAATATTATTATACAGATGGATTAAGATAGTGTAATAAAATTTAAATAAATGTACCGAAACTTCATTCTAATACCTTTTATTTCTGATTTTGGTATTTATAACAGACATTTAAAAGGTTGTAATAAACATAATTTATTAGTATCTTCAGAGAAAGGACTGCAGGAAAATTAATACATGGTTCTTACAATTAATTAAAATATACGAGGGTGAGTCAGAAAATAAGTTTTCCTTGTCGACTGTGGTCAGAATTGTGCCTGAAAGTCAAAACATAGAATGAGACATTAAAGATAAAGCATAACCTTAAATTTTCCTCGTAAGTATCTTGTACATTGAGACATTTGTCATACCGCTTGATAAGCTTAAGAAAATCCTTCAGGAAACACTCAGGGTTTTGCATACGAATGAAGCGTTTTGACTTCAGCATTGCTTCCATAGCGCCTTCATGCGAGATTCTTCTTCAAGGCCAGAAACAGGTGAAAGTCATTTGGTGTAAAATCAGGACTGTACGGCGGATGGTGTAGACACTCCCATCCAAGAGTTGCAATACGGTTTTGCACTGCTGTCACCGAGTGTGGTCTCACATTGCCATCTACAGAAATCCAGATCTGAGAAGCCTAGGCCACTTTTTCTGAATCACCTCTTTCAATTTCGATAGAGTGTCACAGTATTCCTTAAGTACCGCTTAGGTGCCACTTAGGTACTGTGACACCTTGGTTCCAACCACCAAAAAGTCCAAGCAAAAATAAACGCTTCTTCCGTATGCAAAGCAATGAATTTCTCCTGCAGGGATTTTTGAGGCTTATCAAGCGGTATGACAATGTCTCAATGTACTAGATACTTATGTGGAAAAATAATGTTATGTGTCATCTTTACTGTCTCATTTTTGTTTTGACTTTCATACACAACTCTGAAGACAGGGAAAACTTATTTTCCGACTCATCCTCGTATTAAAAATATAAAATTGTCATTCATAAAAATAGTTTATTGTTCTAAATTTTATTTTGATTTCTATATTAAACACTTTAAATAAATATCTTTTAAGCGTTTTATAAATTTAAAATCAAAATACCATTTTTAAATTAATTTTTTAACCCGTTTCTTCAAATAATTTCGTCATTTATTCTAGAAAAGGTTTTTATAAATATTTGACGGTTTCTACCAACATTGCGTAGTTAAAAAAAATTAAATGCTTTATATTCAAAATGAGTTACAAATGACTTGTCTCTTGAAGTATTTTCCCTTAATCATAAAACAATTTTTAGTTCTGGAACTGAACTCAGTTTCCTTCTTCCGAGATTTAGCTGGACTCACTTTTAAAAGCAAATGCTTTTAAAATATCCCGCAAACTTTTGTTTTTATTGCTGTAGAATTTGTAAGTAATAAAGCTAAATAATTGTGGTATAGAATGTGTTTATTTTTAAAACTTTGTGATTTTATTTGACTTGCATGAATTTGAATAAAACTATGTAAATATTGCTATAGTCAGAACTATTCTTTATCACTGGGGTTATTGTTACTAAATTTTTCTCAATTTTCCTTATTGAAATAACATCATAAGAATAAAAAAAAATGCGATAAAATGACCGATGCAATATATTCATATATTATGAGAAAATCATAACAAAATTTCAACTCTTAATGTCATTTTATTCTTCTTACTTTTGAAATAACTCAATGACTCCTGCAATTTTTGCCCTTAGTCTAAAATTTTTCGCTTTATTGCGAATCATTTCGCTGGTATCTTTTATTTCAAATATTTCATCACCTTATTTTGAATTTTTAAAAATTACTTTTATCATGCAATGGTACTATTAAATTCAAATTCTCACAATTTTCCATTAGTTACCTATATGGTTTTTTTCACTGGTTATTTCTATATTCAATAATATATAATTCTCGTAATATATTTTTAAGATTTCTTTAAAAAAAATACTTAAAATAAATTTTGCTTTTTTCCCCAGAATATTGTTAGGTGATGCAAGGTTTATAGCATAAGGATTTTTGTGTCGTATACTACTGTGACATCTGTGAGTCCCCTTTTGGACACCTGGGACTTTCCTTCCCCGGCCGGATCAGTTTTAGGAAAAATTGATCACCACATGGCCAAAAACACTTGCAGTCGCTAATATACTGGCGATAGACGTGTCTTAGTTAGCCCCGGTAACTTTTTGACACTAGGAGAGGCCGAATCCGCTCCACGACCGGATGGAGGGGGAGAAAAAGGACACCGACAACGGTCAACCGCAGAGACCGAAAGAGAGAGAAACCAGGGGTGGAAATAGAAATCTTCACAGTGAACGGACACCACAAAGCTATCCCTCCCTCACAAAGCTATTTTGGAACTCTAAAATCATCTAATAGTATTAAATTGTATATTGATATAAATAATAGCTGTGACTTAATTAAACTAAATTATTATATTTCAAATCACGCTACCTTTACTGATTCAAAGGTCACACTGCACTGAATGATAGTTTTTTTAAACTTAAATCTTATTATACTGTGTCAATTCATATATAAAGTCAAGCTTTATTATTATTATTTATTGTTTATAGATTATTATGTAGGTTTGACATGCATCGTTCTTAAGTGATAGAGTGAGCGTTTTTTATATACAGTCGCGCTATAAAGTAACACGAGTGCTATTGGTGACGATGCTCGTAATTTTGAGCCTCAGTTAATGACTAATACAACAATGAGCTTGTGCCACCCTCTTCTAACTTACAAGCCATACAAAAGGGAGGACGTTGAGCCTTGACAAAATCAACATGCATTAGCCCCCTCTACATGGTAGATCGTGTCATTATTGAATACATTAAATAATTGAAAAAATTGAAAAACTATGTAATGAAGGACTATTCCCACTTTCCTCTAACCCCCCTTGTCTACTCTCGTACCCGGCTAGATATGTGGGAGAAACTTATTGATCTGACGACATGATTCACTAAAATTGTTTTATTGTCACAATATTCAACGCAGACACAATAATAATCCAATGAAGATTGTTTTGATCAACAATTAGAGCGCGAAGGTGAGACCAATTAGCTTGGGATAATATTTACAGACATTCAATAATTTCTACGATAACTTATACAATCTAGTTTTTAATTCGGACGCGCACTAACAATTTACTCTCTAACTTATATTTAAATAATGAGCACAATACCGGAACTCTTGTAAATCAAAAGTCCTATAGCTGAGGCCTTGAACACTAAAGGTTGACTTGTGTGATGACCTCGAATCCGAGCGATCCTCACTTTGGTAATCTTCAATTCTCACTTCACTAATTCTCAAAGCTTACGGATACAGAATTTATATAAAAATTAATTTGTATAATCACGTTTTCTTATCTTTGGTGATAGTTGGTTGAAATAATTATTTCCCTTAAAGAATCCCCAAAGAGTTAGTAGAGCTGCTTATAGATCAGTCACAACTTCTTTAAAGTTTACAAATTAAACTTTAAAAAAATTATAATGATGAATAAAGTTGAACGATGGATATAATTATTATTATTTTTTTATTTTGGAGCTCTTAAATAATAGAGAACAATATAATGATTAAATAAGTCTCAGAAATAAATGCGCAAAAAATCAATAGCAAATTATACAATATTTGATATAGGAAGGAAATGATTTTTTATATTAAATATAAGAGATATACTCTTATATAATCTGCTAGTATAAAATAGTGCACATTTCAACATGTAGCTTAAGTTGAAAAAATAAAAACGACTCGTATTTTAATAACTCTTATGTATTTTAATGACTCGTATTACTCTTATAAAATAACTCTTAATGTTTATATTTTTAGTACACGAGAAGAAATCCTTCGCTAATGCTACCAACATATTTATGCAGTTTCGAATATCATTACGGTAATAAACCATTAAATAACTTTAAAGTTATTAAAACAGGTAAGGATCAGACGGGATTTAAATATAATATTTTATTCCACTGAGAAGAGAGATGCGTGTTTTCTCCAAAAGTTCATAATACGTATAAAAAATTAGTTCAAAGCAATTTTGTTTTAAATCTGCTTTAAGAATAAGAAAATTAACTTTTCGTAAAACCAGAGGTAAGTATATTTTATTATTCAAGAACAGAAGTATTATATGATTACTCAAAAATTACTAAAATACATAAAAAGGATCAAACGTGTAATTGCAAATACTTTTGTGTATGTTAATAAACTTATTTTCTAGAGAAAATTTTATTTTAATTTTCAATTTCAACTCGAAAGAAGTTGATTAAAATTAATGAGCATCGCATACAAGATAATTTTTTTACAGAAGTTTAATGTATGGTTTATGAATAACAGCACAGTATATCTGAGTTTATTTTTTTTTCCTGCAAGATATAAAAATATACAAATGCAGCAATTTCGCTTAGCTCTTAAAATTTACATCTATTTTTAGTTTACTTTTTCTAATAATTTGTAAATACATTGGATAGCATA
>BMAO01026286.1:0-19004 GCA_019973975.1 Trichonephila clavata | reverse complement strand
GCTTTTATTTCTAAAATACCGCATTATTTATAACACTTATTTTGCTTCCCAGATACTAAGTTTTGAGCTGATTGGATAAAATCCCATTTAATTTAACCAATGACAACAAAGATCACTTTACATTTTTGGCATAAGCAACAACAACAAAAGTACCTCTATCTTATAACACTAATTTAATCTTGAAAATCAGATTCAAATGTAACCTCTGATTGGATGAAAGTTTCAGTAAATTAACCAATGTAACAATATCAATCCTTCTTCTTAAAGTACCACCTTTTTTTTCAATAATTTAATAATTTTATTGCAGTAATTGCTCAACAAAGCTTTGGTGGGAGGCAGTTCATAATTATTTTATTCAATACCAGTATTGGCTTTTATTTTTTTTAAAAGACCACCTTTTTACTTACATTTTATTGTGAAGATTCTGATGACACAGCTGATTGGATGTGATCATAACTAATTTAACCAATGTAAAATATTTATTTCTTTACATTAAAAATTCCGCACTCTTTAAGGGATTTAATGATTTTATTGCTGACATTTTAAATAAAACTTTAATTGGATGTAAATCCAACTATTTCATTCAATGTCATCTTAGATTGTTTATTAAAGTACCGCCTTCTTCACTCTGTTAAGTTTCATTGCTCCCATTCTAATGAAAGCGCTGATTGGACGGAAGTTTCGATAAATTTAACCAATGTTATTATTGATCGGCCTCTTGTTTTAAAGTACCGCCTTTTTCTAGACGATCTTGCAATTTTATTGTTCAGAAAAAAAAAATCAAAATTCACATTGGATATAAAGCACAATTATTTCAATAAATATTGTCAAAGATTGGCTTCTATTTTTTAACGTACCGCCTTTTTTACAACATTAATTAAACTTTATTGGTCTGTTCTATAAAAAGCAGTGATTGCAGATACATGGTAGAATTAATTTATATATATATATATATATAACCAATGTAACCTTAGTTCCACTTTCACTCTTTAAGTACCGACTTCTTTCGAAGAGTTACTTATTTATGTTTTTCAGATTCTAATGAGTGTGACCAGTGGATGTTCGTCATAACTTTTTTTCCCAATGTTGTTCAACCAACAAGGGAGAGCGAGTACATCGAAAAGTCGAAAACAAAATATTAGTTAAAAATATTAGTTTACTGAAAGAAATGAAAACAAATACATTCCGGCATAATAAAAAATAAAATACGCATTTACACTAATATAATACACTTTTTAAGTGTATCAGTATTGTACATAATGTATACATCATAATTAATTTAACAGTACGAAATTGAGTTAAGTAGTTTTTAATTAAGTTTAGTAATTACCAGTGTCCCTATGGGAATGTCATAAAATTATATAAAAAATTAAAGACTTATCTTGATACTTTGTATGGTTTATAACTAAAGTGGTATTGTAGCCTTACATCAAAGTATATTAATACTGGATTCAGTACATTGTTATGTATGGAGGGGGTGTGATGAAAATTATAGTTGAGAATTAGGTCGCAAGTATAGAAAGTTTGAGAAGCACTGGTTTACATTTATAAGAGTATTATTTTAGTGTAAACGCTTGTTTTATTTTTTATAATATCTGAATGTATATTGGTATGCTTTCGTTCGGTATATAATTTAATATATATTTTTATAAAATACAGCGGTGTGCAAAAAGTCCTGAACACACTCAGTTTTTAGCGTAATTTTTGTGTTTGACTTCATTTTTCGTTGTGAAATTATCGCACTATCTTAAATATTGTTACTGATTTTAATGTATTTCTTATGCTGATTTCAAATCTACTACTAGTTTCCTAATGACTAAAATATTTTTTGTAGTAAAGCTGCCTGAATACAATAATGTGAATATGTGCAGAATAAAACAATATAGAATAACATAATATGCAAAGAAAAATAACACGAAAATTGACAAATAGTGTATTTTTAATAAGCATTTTGAAAATTACATTGTTGTCACATGTTAGAAAATCAATATTTTGTGGGCCAGCCGTTTGCTTTAATTACGGCTCTACATCTTTTTGTCATGAAATGCACCAATTTCAAAAGAAGATCTTTCGTGACAACATGGTTGAAGGAAAATATTAAAGCTTCAATTAATCCACGTTTGTTTAAAGGTTTTTTCTTTGAAATTTCATAACCAATTTTAAACCATAAGTTCTCTATCGGATTAAGGTCGGGAGAGGCCAGTTCATTCTATTCACAGTATGGTCTTTCAACCATTTCTGGACTACCTTTGCACGATGACAAGGGGCGTTATCGTCCTGAAAAATCCATGACTGATTCCCAAAAAAATCTCTCGCAGTTGGTAGCAATTTATTTTGTAGTATTTCAATGAAATCCATGGCTTTCACTGTTCCGCTAACGATGTGAAGTCTTCCAACACCATGAGAAGACATGCAACCCCATACCAACACTTTTGTCGGGTACTTTACTGTGGGCTTCAGACACTGAGGGCGGAATTCCTCATGAGTGCGTCGTCTTACATGGCACTACTTTGGTTGCCAGAAATACTAAACTAACTAATCGTCACTAAATATTACCTTTTCCCAGTCTTTAATGGTCCATAATGAATGTTCCCTTGCCCACGTCAATCGCCTCTTGCATTGAAATTCAGTCAGTAATGGTTTTGGGCGCGCTTT
This sequence comes from Trichonephila clavata, assembly GCA_019973975.1. Classification (NCBI taxonomy): domain Eukaryota; kingdom Metazoa; phylum Arthropoda; class Arachnida; order Araneae; family Nephilidae; genus Trichonephila; species Trichonephila clavata. The sequence goes on along the minus strand of BMAO01026286.1, from coordinate 16,349 downwards.
ACAGCCTCGTAACCCAATTTCCAGCAGTCTTCCTCTAACAGTTCTTGGGCACGCACTCACATTTGATGTCAAAGTCCATTGTTTCAAAATTTGCGAGGGATTAAGCTTTCTGTTTGAAAGTGAAATTCTGTGCAATAACCGGTCTTCACGTAAAGATGTTTTTTTTTTGGTCGTCCTGATCGCCCCCTGTCAGCAATAAAATTTGCTTCAGAAAATCTTTTCAAAGTTCTCACAACAGTAGAAAGGCCGCATGGTACATTAGCAGCTTTAATATTTTCCTTCAACCATGTTGTCACGAAAGATCTTCTTTTGAAATTGGTGCATTCCATGACAAAAAGATGTAGAGCCGTAATTAAAGCAAACGGCTGGCCCATAAAATATTGATTTTCTAACATGTGACAACAATGCAGTTTTCAAAATGCTTATTAAATATACCGTATTTGTCAATTTTCGTGTTATTTTTCTTTGCATATTATGTTACTCAAAATTGTTTTATTCTGCACATATTTCACATTGTGTTCAGGCAGCTTTACTACAAAAAATAATTTAGTCATTAAGAAACTAGTAGTAGATTGGAAATCAGCATAAAAAAATACATTAAAATCAATAACAATATTTAAGATAGTGCGATAATTTCGCAACGAAAAATGAAGTCAAACACAAAAATTACGCTAAAAAATGAGTGTGTTCAGGACTTTTTGCCACCACTGTAATCTTCAAAATTAGACTTTTTAATATGTTCACGCCTCCCACGTAGGGTTATCACGTGCCCTATATTTTGAGAATAGCTGATCTAACGAAGGTCATATAATCTTACTCAAACCTGTATCAATGGACTCAAAGAACTGTATCCGCAAAGGTGAAAAAATGATTGTATAAAGCAATAGTTGAATGTATTTTATTGTGTAGCCATTATCATGCATTAACAGGTTTGTTTTTAGAACATATATCCTATTTTGTGCAGCATGCCGAATAAATTATGTGCCCATGCTAGCTGAGGGATTATGGTTCTGAACTCATGGCCGGTATTGTCCAATCGAATGCCACTGCTGACCCCCGTGTGGAGTACTTGATGCACGTTAAATCTGTTGAGGCTTAAAGGATTGGTAAGAAGTTTGAAGAGTGGCTTTCAGCGCAGCTGTCTTACAATATGAAAAGTGTTTTTGTCATTTCTCTAGTATTTTTTTAAAATTTCTATTGTTAGCTCACACACACTCTCTCTAATTATATTTGTTTATATATCTTGTTTAAATTTTAAATCGTTAATAAAATACTCTCTATTCATCCATTCAAGTTCAAATACTTTTTTTAAAACTTGTAGTGAATGACACTGGATGTTAATACAGTTTCTTCAAATATTAATTCAATAACTAAATTAAAAAATTAATATCTATTAACAAACAAAATAATAGTCCAACAGCATATATAGAAAGGAAAATCGTTCGTAGAACAATCCCTGTAGGACAATAGACAGCTCACTGGACTTCCAATCCAAATGTCGTTGATTCGAATCACACCTGGGATGGACTTATTTCTTGGATTATGATTTTTCTTTATGGTACTATATTATTAGAATAATTAAATTTAATGAAAGAATAAACAGTAACACAAAAAAATCGTTCAACACCCTATAAAGAAAGGAAAATGGAAAATTGCAAAGAAAATCGCTTTCTATTTTGTCAATTAATATTGTGATCCTGTCATGTTTATACATGTTTATATATATATATTAATGTAACTATTTAATAAAAAGTAACTGAAATAAATATTTATTTGTGTTACTTAAATTTTTATTTAATGTACCTAAAAACGCTATGCTTTACCAAGAACCAATTTAATTACTCAAAGGACGTTTATTTAAATTGAATTGAAATGAGGTACTCTTTAAGGAGATATGGTACCATCTTCACAATTTTATTTATTTTTAATATTTGATACTTAGTTTTAATTGTATTTTATAAAGGTTAATAATTAATAATCATTCCATACAAAAAGTTTTTAATTTGTTGCAAAATGTTTGTAAAATTAAAAATTTGTGAACTTTTTTTTAACATTTTTTTTAGTTTATAAGGTTTTTTTTTTAAATTTGTGTTTCTTTTGTTTCAAATATTTTTCCAAGTACCTTATAATGTACTTCATAAAACTGTGCATCAGATTTTTTCTGCTGCAGCTCTTGAACTCTTTATTAATTTTTTTATAGCTAAACTTCCAAAAATTCTAAAAAAAAAAACATTATTTTTGAATTTGAAAATTTTTAGATAAAGTATTAAACATGTTAGAGATAATTCCATGCACGGTTTTACAACACATACATTTCAAAACATGTATGGAAAATTCCAAATCCATATTTCAATTATCAAAAAAGCTTTAGGGTTTTAAATAATAATATATGTACAAATATTCAACATGGAGAAAAATGAGTTTGAAGTTTTCATTCCATGAATGGCGTGATAAAATATTCATCGAGAATAGTCTGAAACTTTTATGAAATGTTAATTAACTTATAAAAAATTGCTTATAATAAGAAATTGTAAAAATATAGAACAATTAAACAATATGTTGGCATAATGAATATATAGCAGAAAACGAATAAAAGATCAATATTTCATAAAACTTTATCTTAATAATTATAAAAAAAAATAAATACACACACTTCAGAGCTAATTCCATGTTCAGTTTGACAACTCAAATAATGCACAACATGTACAAAAGATGTTTATATCTTTATTTTTTATTTCCATGATTTTAAAAGCCTTTGCATGTTAAATATTTTACACGAATGAAAGCAAAATTAATAACAATTTATACGTAAAATATGTCAAAATCTAAAAACTGCCTCTGTGCATTTGTTTAAATAAATATTTAAAAATATTTTAATAATAATTGTGTTGAATTTCACATATTGTGATATATACACATAAAAAAGAAATATATAAAATGGAAGAGTTTTTCTATTCTTGCGAATTAGATTTTTAATTATCTGAGCTATCAAAAAATGAGATTTAGTATTTGTGCTCTGCGAGAATCCGTTTTGAAGTTTTACTTTCATTCATAATAATATAAAAAGCACGCACAACTTTTAAATCTTGACCAAATCCATTTGCTATTCAATAAACAATAGACAAACTAGATTTTCTATGAATTGCACAGTTCTTTCTTGAAATGACTTGTTACTGCATATATAATTCTACATATGTCAATCTCATTCATGAGCGGTAGAATAATAATTAACTTACTTTCTATCAGGCTCTTTTCTAGCAAATGATCCGAAATGTGGATGTGGTAGTTGCTGTCCAGCATCAAATATTGCTACACAACTTGATAAAAAATTCAGGAAAAGCTTTGAAATTTTGCAGGCATGTTTACAAAGATTCGAGACATCAAATAAGCCAATAAAAATATTTCGGTAGTTTGATGATTTTTTGGGTACCATATCATCTTAAATATCGAGTCATCTTTTGTATATTATCATCATTTTAGATTATCCATGTCTTCAGCAATTTGAAGTAAAATGAGTGACATATTATATATCTCTTGCTGCATATTTTTTTCGTATCAATTGTATTTTCTCTCAACTAATCTCTTTTGATGGTTCATACTTTTTAAGCTGATATGATACGAATTTGATATTGAAGCGCGCGTGAGCTATATTCTAGTATTCCACAAACTCATTTACAAATGACATTAACTACATAATCTTTAATCAACGAATTGCTTATTACTCTAACACTACCACAGCAAGATGCAGATCTTACCACCGAAATTTGAATTATGGAATTGTTATTTTATCTGAATTTCGTTTTACGAATCAATTACAGAAATAATTCTCGTGTAGGGGAAAAGTTTGCACCGGATTTGCCAGCTCAGGTTTCATCCTCTTGATAAGTCGAGGCCACGGTAGTATAGTAGACATGGTCATCGACTCGTGACCAATATGTCATGAGTTCAAGCCTCAGTGTCACTGAAGACCTTCCATGTAGAGGGTCAGATACATGTTAAAGCTCGAAGTCCATCCATTTTTTTGGTGGGAAAGTTCGAAAAGGATATATTAACTGATGTGCCGTCCTCCCCATGTCCGCATGGTTCTAAATGACGAAGCCCGACACAAATATCAGTCAATTACTCAGTCAATCAGTCGTCACTTGATCTTGGCTGAAATTTGGGAGGACTATCTCATTTTAGAAATAGTTATCATTAACATAGTAATACCAAACGATTTTTAAATAGAAAATACTATAAAGTTTTAACTACCGAAGGATTCTTTTAAAAAAATAATAAATTTATCCATACCAAAAGGTGTACTTAAACACCTACTTTAATTTGAAAGTTATCCGCTGATTAATTTTCACACGAAAAATTCAATAACCCTTTTAAGTTGCTACTAACTTTAGAATAGTATCCAAGAACAATTCAAATCAAACTGCACTAGATATATTCAAATCAATATTACCTCGAGATCTGGCCACATGAAATGGCCAAGACACGTTCGTGAAAATCTATCTCCCGGCATGATTCATGATGCACTGAATGAATTGAAATCATTCCTATTTAATTTGCATGCGCGATTTGATACTACGATAGATCATCTCTCTGGTTTGACTGGTCAAGAAATCATTAGAAGACCGACTCCCCCCATGCTCCATTTAACTCCCTGGTCTTTACATGCTCTAAGCACGCACGCATACTGATGATTTTGTTCAAGGCTCGATTGTAAGCGTGGATGAGTTATACATGCGATGATGAATGTCTAACAGCATCATTTGCCGAAGGGAGAATATTTGGCTTGAAACAGCTTACACAGTTTGGTTTCTCTGTCATCATTCACTGATATTGAAATGATTGAAAGTTGGAGTTTCAGCGAAGAAAGATTTAAAACTCCTCCAAATAAAAATTTTCATTTGTTCAACATTTTGCCAATTTCAAAACTATATTAATTTATTGAGTTAGACCAGTGTTTCACAACCTTTTCCAATTCCTACTATTAATCTATTAATTCACACCCTCCTTATATATATATATATATTTGTTCGAATTTTCAATCGTTATTAAAATACTTTTTATTCATCCACTCAAATTCAAATAAATATTTTTATACTTGTAGTGGAGGGCACTTGATGTTAATACAGTTTTTTAAATAATAACTCATTAATTAAAAAATGAATAAAAAGTAACAATAAAAAAAAAGTTCAACATCATACATAAAAAGAAAAACACTTGTTGTGTCCCAGTAGCGCAATGGATAGCGCGTTGCCTTCTAATCCAAAGGTTGTGGGTTCGAATCCCACTAGGGATAGTGTAATTTACTGGGAATGTGATTTCTTTTGATTATAGTATTTTATTGGAATAATTAAGTTTAATTTATGAATAAATATATAACACAACAAACACCAAAAAAATAATACTCTTAACATCATATATAGAATTGAAAATGGAAAATTGCAAGGAGAAAATCGCTTTCTCTTTTGCAACTTAATATTTTGATTCTGTACCATGATATTTATATTAATTTTAATTAGTCAATAAAAATTAACTAAAATAAAATTTCTCTTTCTTGACCTAAATAAAAATCGGCATAAATTTTATATATATATGTAATAATTCCCACTAATATAATCCTTTTAAATAACTTTTAACTACCTTTGGTCCATCCCTTCAGGACCGAACTGCAATTAATAAATTAGCCAGCGCCTAACGAGAGTAATTTAAACTTCACCTATCCACCCATTCAGATCATGTGATTTGAGAAGCCTATAAATATCGAGATTCCTGGAGACCAACTCCCTTTTCGCTTCTGTATTTGCTGCAACATGTAGCCGGCTACAGCTCATTGTGCATTCGTTTTCTTTGTTATGTGTTGTCCATTCCATGATTTATGTTTAACATGTTTATATGTGCTCAAGATGTGGAATAAATAGTTTTAATTAATCACCGGAATGCCTCGTCAATATCATCCAAAGAAACAATCAACAATTGCGATCATAATTTTAAGAATACATTTCAACGGCCACGTCGATTACATATATATATATTACTTGTTTTTTAGTATGCGCCTCTAACCCTGTTAAAAGTTATTTTGTCTTCACCCCCATTCATATATACGTATATATATGTATGTGTGTGTTTGTGTGTGTAATAATCACAGTAACATAATCCACTTAAATATCGTTTAATTATCTGGTCCATCCCTCCATATGTTTAATTAATAAACTTGCTAGCCACCCAACTAGAGTATTTTGAACTACATCTATCCACCCACTCAGATCACGTGATTTGAGCTGCATATAAATACTGAGAATTTTGGAGACCGCCATCTTTCTCTTCTGTATTTGTATTGCGCATTTGTTTTCTTTTTTATGTATTGTGCCATCCATTCCTGCTTTATGTTTAACATGCTTATGTGTTGTAAGATGTGGAATAAAACAGATTTAAATAATCACAGGACTGCCTCGTCAATCTCATCCAAAGAAAACATCAACCATCATAAATAATGATCTAATTAAGGAATCCTTCACACTCGCCAAATTGTGAAACTCTAATTATTATATATATATTGTAGTGTCTGGCTACTGTTGGCGGGAGATCATGGAATGTTGGCTCTATTTAGCGCGTCTTAGGCGGTGTGTTACTGTTTTTTTAGGGAGAAGGTGATTGACCGTCGAAGGTGATGGTCGAGGAAGAGAGAGTCCTTCGTTTTAGGAGCGCGGTGAATTGCTCTTGTGTTTTGGCTGTATTGAGAAAGAGAAAGGTAGAATCCTGTTCTGTTGACACGACGTGATGTGTTGTGAAGGAAAAAGAAAGTAATAAAGACATTACATACATAAATGAAGCTTTAAAGTTTTAGGGAATCACTAGAAAATTATTAATACAGTAAGAAAACTTTCAAAACTTACAATGGAAAAATAAAATAAAAAATTTAAAAAAATAATGAGATCTTTCTGCCTGATGGTTTGTTGAAAGAGATTCTATGTAGGGTTTTAATTTATTTAAATTCTGTCTCAAATCTTCCCGTTTAGTTACATCGAGCCTTATTCTCCTTTTTATCAGCATAGCACTAAATCCACATTCAGTTAAATATGAAGATGTGTATGGTAATAATAGTTCTCGAGCACATTTAGTTGTATATGGATATTTGTTTTCAGTTTCTTTACAAAGCCAAACCAACACTTATTTCACATTAAATAACGCTTTAATTGGCGTATCATTTTGTATTTCTGTGAATTTTTTGATACTGCAAACCTGAAGTACCAGAAATCTCTAACATTTTTTTTCTATCTTCTTACTTGCACCACTCATTTCACTATAGATTAAAAGAATGAAAAATTAAGAAATTAATATGAACTGTGAAATAAACGTAGATTTAAGATGTATATTAAAATACTCAAAAACAAAAGGGGAAAAAATCCTCCTTTTTCAAATATTTCTGGAAAATGATGCTTCTAAAAATGAAATAAATACAAATTACCAGCTGAATTTACTTACCATTTGTAAATCAGTTGGTATCAATTTGTGTACCTTTCTTAAGCAACGGAACTTTTGTAAACATTTTACAGACGTTTATTTTAAAGTAATTTCATCGATTAACAATGAACGGTGCAAAGAAACACTGCAGAATCTTAGATTTCAGGATTAATCATTCGTGCCATTCAAAACAAGTAGTGCGATTGTGTTTGGAAGGAATATTTTCGTCACATGAACAGATATTCAACACTTTTATGACAGTTTGTGTCGCCATCCGGTATAGACGTTAGCGAAGCTGACTTCTGTGCCGTAGGGATTAGGTTCGAATCCCACAGAAGACATGGATGTTTGTAAATGTGTAATGCCTTTGTGGCAGGAGGTACTCTAAATAGACGTCGAATCACAAGTCCTTTCGCGAGGTTGGTGGATGGGGAAGAGCGGTGGGAGGCCCTTGGTCATCACTAAGGTGTTCTCCCTCAGAATTGGGGTGGAACCAAACTAAACCGCACTGTCCCCTGTTTGGTGCTCAAGGCTACAGCCAACGACAAGCATTTATCTAGCCCCTTGATGAATTCCGTGGGCCTGTATCTGACACAGTTGAGATCAGGTGGCAGAAGAAATTACAATTTGTCTCATATTACACAAATAAGTAGTGGAAAATATTTTTTATTCATAATTGGTTATATAACTTATAAACAGTTCATTTTTGTTCTAAATTACTCTTTTTTTCGAATGATATAAATTTTATTATGATACAAATTTTGCTTTTTCGTTTGAATCTTACACTCCGTTTTTACTCAAATCTAAGCCGCACCCTAAATTCTCAAAATGTTTTTGAGAAAAAATTTTGTCATCGATTTTAATCTATACTCCACAAATGAAAAAAAAAGTCTGTAAAATATTCATCTCTATCCGAAACTAAAGAATTTAAAAAAAATGATGAGAAATAGTAAGAAGCTAATAAATTTTTCAGCAGTATGAAAAACTTTCAAATACACACAGGAAACTATAATTACTCAATCCTTCAGTATCACATTTCGAAAATGATTTATTACTGATGACTTCAAAATTGGTGCCGGTGTCGCCATTTCCCCCCACGATGTCGTCTTCTTTGTCATCCAATACATTTGTTATGATACATTTTTTTTTAAAAAAATGCATTATAGAAGAATGTAAAATAATTATTAAAGGCTGTTGAACATTTACAAGCAAAGGTTATACCATTTTACTTATACCATTTCTTTTTTATTTTACTTACGCCATCTAAGTATATTTGTTTCATCCGTGTCTAATGTTCAGTGGCTGCTATTCTGCTTTAGTTTGTGCTGCATTTTAAATTTCTTTTCCATTCTAGCTTCATAGTGAACTCTCTCATCTTAATATTATTACCGATATCTTTAGTGTTTAGATGATTAAAAGAAAGTTTAAACAAAAAAAAAATCTTAAATACGAGCAGACAACTGTGTTCAGGATAGACTGAATACTGGAGATGAACCATGGAAAGGGTCAGGTCATCAATGCAAGAGAATAGAATGGACGGTTACATTTTTCCTTTTTGAAAGGGTGGAAACTCAATTTTCCAATTTTGCAACAGTTTTACCATCAATTCTAAGCCGCACTTGATTTTCAGTAGCATTAACACTGGAAAAATAGTGCTAAGATTCAAGTAAACTCGTACTTTTATACTTCACAAGGGCCATAGATGGATCAGGTAACAACCACGATCAAGTGGTGAAAAAGTCACTTAAGTAGTTACTTGATACTTAGTTCCACACCACCGTGAGATCTATGAGCGCGGTCTGATTTAACATAGAGCAGTCACTTCAATCAAAGTGTCTTCGTCACCTACCGTTGACGCAATAATATGCTCCATTGAAAAACAATTAAATGTGTCTCACATTCTTCAAGTGTTGAGATGGCCTTTTCAACTATTTTTTTTTAAATGCATAGTTTTTATGAAGTAATGCCAAAATGAAATTAAATTACATTGATAATCATTTTTTTTATTTGGTATACTGACATTTCATTGATGTGATAAATGATGTTTAATTGATATTATAAAAAATATTTAATCGCACATTTACCGAAAATTCGACAAATCTTTTAGAGTTTTGTCAATATTACTATTACTTTTATTAAAGAGGTTATAAAATATTTTACTTCTCTGAGGAATAACTTGGTTTTGGTTAACAATAGAGCAAATAATGTACAAAAATATAGAAATAAACACAATACCTTCAACAATCATAACTGAAGTGAGTTGTGGATGTTTGACAGAGGATTCAAACATATAGTGAGACAATAAATAAATAAAAATTTAAAGCTATTGGTCTGTAGAAGGGCTAAGGTACATAAAATCAGTGCAGTCTTATAGTCCTCACGTTCATATGATGTGGAAGTTCAGTGTCGAGTAATGTGGTGTCGCCATCGCAGTGGCGTAATAGAGAATATTAGAGCCTCATTGCAAAATCAGGTTATATGCTCCATGTTGGATCTTACAAACGCAATTGCAACTTGGCGTCAGCCAGGCTTTGGACTTCCTTGAATTCTGGGAAATCTCCGCAATGCGGGGTTGTAAGTTACGCCATTGCTCCCTTTGTCATATGACTGATTTTTTATATTAATAGTTTCAAAGTGAAACATTAATTAATCCTTTCGTGGGCCTTGGGAGGGGAGGTAATTACTTCCCATCTACATAATCTTACAAAATACATCTGTGGGAAGCACAAAACCCATTGTTGGCCTTGCTGTTATAACGATGGTAAGACTAATTCCCGTTTCAGTTTTATGCTATGTTCATAATCCAGTGATCATGGTATCTGTAAATCGGACAAATAAAATGTTACTAAAGAAGAATGACCTTGTCCAATAACTGTCACTGTAAATAAAGATGACATGGGAGGGATTGATTGCTTCGATCAAAGAAAAGAAAGATAACTATGTAGAAAGAAGATCTGTAAAATGGTGGCATCGCATTTTTACTTTCTTACTGACCTTGCCATTATAAATAGTGTCATATTGGGGCAAGTGAATAAAAGAAACAGAAGTTTAGACCAGCTAACATTCCGTGTAGCATTAGCTCGTCAGTTAAAAGACTGATATTCCTCAAGAAAAAGGAAAGGACGTCCTGCTAACTTCCAGTCCGCGGTAACCAAGTGCATCGGATCGTGGCTAGCATGTCATGAGTTCGATTCCAGTACCACTGAAGACCCGCCGTGTAGGAGTGCGATGCACGTTAAATCTGTCGAGAGCTGAAACGTCCTCACTTTGGTGTGGTGTGGTAGTTAGGAGAGGGGGTGCCAGCTCAGGTGTCGTCCGCGTCACTTGACCATGGTTCAAAATTACGCGGACCGTCCCCAAAAGCCCTCGTGTAGCTGAACAGTGGGACGTTAATATTCACTCTCTCGCTCTGCTAACTTCCAAGCAAAGAAGTGTATAGTTCCGGATGATAAGCGATCAGCCAGTATGGGAAATAATATGGTAAAGATGGTTTCCAACTATAGATGATGCATGAAATGTAGCGGAAAAGGACAAGAAAAGAGGACCCGCTACATGCGTGCAGAATGTGATGTTCCTTTGTGCATTGCAACGTGCTTCTCATATTTTCATGTCAAATAATCACCATTAAATTTAATTTTCTTTATAACGGGGAATAGTTCCTTGTGGGAAGTATTGTTTCCACCCCTAAAATTTAAATTTAATCATAAAATTTGGCATAATAAATTATATTTCCTTAAATGCTTTTGTTTAGTTGTTAATGAAACATAAACCAAACTATATATACGAGAAATTCAAGAGAAATTAATGCGACTAAAGGGTTAAATAATCAATCATTAAAACATTTTAAATTATTTACCAATATAATTTTATTTATTTTTCATTATTTTTTTTAAGAACGGAAACTTATACAATTATTTTTATAAGCGACTTGTCATCCATTAAATTATCAGTATAGATAAAGATCGATTAATTCATTATGAGCTCCAAAACAACTTGTATGCATACGATGAAACAATTCCTACTCTGTGACAATCCTTAATCCCAGTTCACTCCTTAATACTAAATACCAATATTGCAGCTTAGTCTCTTCCGTATAGATTAAAGGCAACCCATTGTAATGACCATTGTGTCGGTTGGTTGATAAACTGCACCAACATTTACAGAAGAGCTAAGATTATCCGAAGTTTACGAACACGCTTCTCCATCGCACAATAATCGGTTCCAGTAACCTTAACACGAGAATTAATTCTTTAGATTCGCCTTGTTTAAGTCTTCCCTTGCGCATGTTCGTCAGCTAAGAAACTGAATTTCTTGTTTCAGTTTTCAGTTATTGCAGCAAGAAGAAGCTGTTGTAGAGGAAAGAGCAAAGGAAGCAACTTCTTTTTCTCTGTGTGAGAATATTCCTAATTATTAAATTGAAATCGAAGATTTCATGCTTATAAAATAGAACTTTGCTTAGAATGATTAAAATAGTATGTGATTATTCCACAAAAAATGATCTCAAATTGTGATTTCTAAGCCCTAAATTGATGTTTACTAATTGTATCGTTATATATTAATAATATTGTGTTTTTATTTGTAATATTTATATATTTCTCTTAATATTCTTTCCTTTCCCTATGGCCCAGAGTATAGGCAAATTACAGGTGAAGGTTGGCTAGCTGCAAAACTTTGTTTAAGCGTGCAATCTTGGTTCCTAAGGCCAGGAGTTTGCTATTGTACTACTGTGGCTAATATTTCTTACTATCTTAACTAGTTATACTTAGGTTTTATAACTATTTGTATATACTTTTGGATTATATATATATATATATATATATATATATATAATAGACGTTGGCCGTTGACATGATTTCTTTAATAATATGATCGCTATTGTTGATGGTATATTTGGCTGGGATTGACGAGGCATTCCGGTGATTAATTAAAACTATTTATTCCACATCTTAAACATATAAAACATCACAAGGACGACAAATAACAAAGAAAACGAATGCACAATGAGCTGCAGACGGCTACATGTTTACGCAGACAAAATACAGAAGCGAAAAAGGGAGTTGGTCTCCAGGAATCTCGGTAAATAGGCTTCTCAAATCACATGATCTGAGTGGGTGGATAGGTGTAGTTTAAAATACTCTCGTTAGGCGGCGGGCTTAACTTATTACTAAAACGTTGGTCCTGAAGGGATGGACCATTGGTAGTTTAATATGGAATTATTACATTTATATATATATATATATATATATATACAAAAAAACAATATATATAATATATAATATAATATATATATATATATATATAAACGACACATTTTTATTTACTTACAACAGTGTGTGAAACTTCTTTTGTATTCCCCTTCTCAAACGCTATTCATTTGCCACTTTTCAAAAAATATTTACTAAGGTTGATACGTATTACAAAGTGCAATAGAGGACAATATAATATCTTTAAAAAAATGCTATTTCCATATAAATAAAAACATAACACATTATTGAAGTTTTTTAAAATTTAGAATATTTCTAGTAATTAATCATCTGTCGAAGTATGTGATTAATAGTACAAACAAACTGATTTTATTTTGAAAATTTCATCATCAAATTTATCTAAAATGTTCATTAATCTTCAAAAACATGCAAGTACCGAAGTATGTTATCTAAATAAACTTTTTTGAAACTGTACTACGTGAAGACTTAATAATGAAAAATTAAAGAAGACTTAAATATGAAAATTCTAAAGAATAACTCTTTCGAATCACTCATTTGGAGAATCATGTTTCACAAAACAGTTTATTTTTCTTATTTTTTTAAAAATTTTAATCTCAATCATTTTTACAAAAACTTCCTGTTATGGAAGGAATGACATGTGACAAATTTTCTTCAACGACGTCATTTTGTTTCTTGACATAAAGATAAACCAGAAACATGTTTTGACGGGGCATCAATTTTCTTCTAGATATTATTCATAAGGACTACGTAAGGGCTACACCCACATGAAACAGTAATAAAATATTATTGTATATTATATTTAAGTTTCCTATGGAATAAATATGTCAAAAGTTAATGTATGTATGGAGTGTTTCTAAAAAGTGTAACTGTGAGCTGTTCTGTCATAAATATTAGAATTTTGTAAATATTGAATCGTATATTGTCAAAGGAGGTGGTGGGATTTGAAAACAAATTTTAAAATAGAATTCTGAAATAAAATTTAAAAAAGTTAAAACATTTAGTTTTCTAACATATCTGTCAAATTTCGCATTTTATTTGATATTTCAATGACACGATTAATTAAAAATTAAATTCTTGAAAAAAATTAGAACTTTCTGCATTTCAGAAAAATTAAATATATGTTATTTTTATAAGTAGTATATTATTGCTACTATATATATAGAAAACAAAAACTGATTTCTTTTAACTTATTTCTTTTTAAGCTTTTTTTTAAAATTTAGATCATCCTGAATGTCAATGAGTACATTCTAAGTCAACACAAGGTGGTAAGGGACAGACGAGAATTGAACAGACTAAAATTTTGAACCACCTCTAAGTGCCGAGAACATTACCTGAGCGGACACCCTTTCTCCTAACTACCAGTACGTCCATGGGTGGACTTAAAGCCTCGGCAGATTTTATTTGCATCTGTTCATCTACACGGCAATACTTCAATGGTATTAGGGCTAAAGAAAGCCGGCCTCAAGTTCAGGACCATGACACCTCAGTGGTCAGAGCTTTTCTGGAGGCTATTTTTATAGTATTTTCAATAATGTAGTATTACAAAATGTGCTTAATAGGTGATTCACAAATAAACAAAAAATTCAAAACTGCTAAAGTAACTAAAAGTAAAGCTAGTAAAATTTAACTTTGTGAGTAATATATATAATTTTAAAGTAATGTTCTAGATTTTTTTTTAAATATTTCATTGATTTTTATTTATTATTGATTCATTGATTTTCTAATTAGTATCATGAAAACTTATTATGTCCATTTTGACAATTCAATCCATATCTGAAGAATTTTTTTTTCCAATCTTTATTACAAGTGCATATACGAAGGTTCTTGGTTCATTCAGAGGTTCTTGGACTGATTCTATAACTTGCAAAATATAACCAATTAAATTGCTGAGACACAACTTCATTTTAAATAAGACCCTTGAACAACAATACTCTTTTGCCTTCGCTTGTAAAGTTCATCGAAACATTTCTGGAAGCTATTTTAGCCGTTTCCTTCAATTCAGCGTGTGGTGCACTTTTAATTTCATTCGCAAAATAAAATCGATGACCCTGAGAGCGACGTGAGAGTTCTGGAAATAATCTTAAGTCAAAAAGAATGAAATCACGGGAGTAAGGAGGATGTGGCAAAACAGTTGCTTTCGTTTCCCTCCGTCATTGTGTGATGCCTTTTCTTGCGTTCCACCGCAGAAACCTTTTCAATGTTTTCAGAGGGGAAGGGAGTCTGCGGACGTCCAGAGCGTTCATCGACATCGACACTTTCCCTACTTTGAAACGTCGATGCCACTCAAAACTTGCATTCACGATAATGCATCATTACAGTACATATGCTTCAACATTTCTAAAGTCTTCGTAGCACTTTATAGAATGTATTTTCTACAGAATTTAATACTCATTATCTGCTCTACAAACGTCACTTCTTTCAATTGCTGGTTACTTAATCCATACACTTACAAAAAGCGATGTCTTGGATAGCCATTGACCACTTAATCTAGAACAAAATCACTTTAAGGAAAGGGGGGGGGAACCGCAGTAGCATATAAACGTTATTGCAGTCGCCCTACTGCAGTGCTTCATAGGGATGATAATTGGGAGCATGGAACCATAGAACATAGAGTCGCAAACCGAAGTTTTATTGGATTAATTTCCAAAAACAATTCAAAAAGGTATGATGTTCAGTGGAATGAAAAGTGGTATTTATTAGACACTAAGCATTGTTCGAAGTTTGTGCTCGCCGCAGCTAATAGTATAGCTGAGATCCATGGACAAAGGATTGCGGACGCGCTGAAAAAAATCCTGTGTGTTAGCAATGTCAGCATTTCTGGAGCGATGAGGATGTGTGAAACGAGATCCTCTTTTGTAGCCACCAGCGTCTCATGCACAAGCGATTTCAGGAGGACCCAGAAGAAAGAATACAATGGATTGAGATTCGGGGAGCATGGAAGCCAAGCAACAAGTCCACTGCTTCCAGTCCACCTCCGGTTATATGTATCACAAAGATGTTTAGTTCCGTAATCTAAAAATGTGCTGGTGCACCACAGTGCATGAACCACACGTTGTGGTGCTCAATGTCCGATACTCCCAACAGCAACTTCAGGAGAACATGTTGTATTAAAGCAAAGAACTTTGCGCTATTGAGGGGATCGGGTAGTACCTGTATATCCCCGAATTTGTTTCGTTTTCTCCTCGTCTGGCTCATGGTCCTCCAGACTCTATTACCTCGATTTTCACCGAATAAACATGGTTTGAGACCCCATATTCTGTAGAGATTTATAATCTCCATGCTGCCTAATACCAACCAACTGAATTTTTCGATAGAGTTCTGTAACGCCATATAAAATTCCGGATATTCTCTGGTTAGAGTTCTCTACTAAACTTTTGAACTACAAAAGTTCCCTTTTCTACCAATAAGTTCACTATTTCGTAACCACGAAGAACACAATGAGAATGAATAATTGGAAGTAAGGTATTTTTTACTATTCATTTACGGAATGTTTCCCTTTCCAGTAAAAAAGGGCATTCAGTGATTTTAATTTACTTATTTGTTCCCGTATTAAAAGGCATATAAAACTGACAACTGGATGAACTGTGACCTTACAGTGGATTCCAAGTCATTTTGGTCATGAGAGAGCCGACCAAAAAGTCAAACAGGGAGCCGAGTCGTCTCAAG
>BMAO01026285.1:0-64148 GCA_019973975.1 Trichonephila clavata | reverse complement strand
GAGTAAAGTGTAATGGAATCGGATCTCCACTTTGTATTGAAACATTTATTTTCCGAATAATGAATCATTATACCGTTGAATAGAAAAAATGTTAAATTGCAATTTTGAAAGAGCAAGAAAAACCTTTAAACTAATTTACTTGAAAATTCCCTCACTTCATTTTCGCAAATTTCATACGGCAGTGTATAAGTTTCTGCCTAATAATTCTGATGATCGATTCAGTATGCTTTTAAAATTTCCCAATATATTTATAACCATGTCATTCCACTTAAGGCAGGGTGTTCCTCCCGGGAAATTGATCTTTTTCATGGAGGAATAATAAATGACTTGATTTAAATGCAATACGGAAAGCAACTGATTAATGAGAAAGGGCTCCGACAGAAGGGCATACTCTCTTACGCCAAATACTTCCTCTTCCGTGAAATTATTTCAGGAAAGAACCAAACCGCGGATAGAGTCGCAAAAGGATTTTGAAAGGGGATATTTTCTATTTTTTCTCGTCGTAGTGAAGAGGGCTGTAAAAACAAAAACAAAAAGGTTTTTGAAGTCTGTCTTTTGCTGAGCAAAGCGGAAAAGGTATATTAGGACATCGAGATATGCATGTGTTATAATAATTTGAGCAGCAATTTTTGATGAGTTTCTGCGTATACAAAGATAAAATACGAGACATCCAAAAGTGGATTGTGGAAAATGAATAATTTCTTGTATAAATAATACCCTTGGATTATCTTAATACAGTTTTCTGGTATTAGGTGACAAATATTGTATTGAAATAGGTTTTGATGTAACTTAAACTATCACTTTGCGTATGAACTAGGAAAAATAGCTGTTTTAAAATATATTTTATATAGATGGTAAGAATATATCTTAAAGAGCTAAATTGATAATTTTTTTAAAGAAATGTGTAGTATCTTTTTGTCTACCATGCTACAATCAACGTTTTGCTGCTTCAAAAGAAAACCAAGGGAACAGTAACTCCGTTACCGACACATCGTGTTCAAAGTAGTGAAGGGATTATTCGAGAGAAAGAGAGAGAGAGAGAGAGAGAAACCCATTAGTTCCTCAGTATGTAATTTCTTCAGAGTTTGTACGGTGTCTTCAACATTAACGTTTTCATAATTACCTGGCATTTTTTCATTAATTGTAACTGCAGCAATACTTTTTTCATCCAAAATAATAGTTTGATTCTAACGGGTCTGCACATGATTCTTTTTCGATCTACTAGGATATGTTCGAGTTATCCGAACTGTCGAGTTATAGATTGCCCAGTTTTTGGGATTCTACTATATTTGAAAATTATGCAATTATTAGTTTTAAAGGCAATTATTAGTTTTAAAGGCAATTAAATAATCTTAAAGTAAAATGTAGAATTATAAAGTACTAAAAAATCACAATTTCTAAAAAGAAATATTCAATTTACAAAATATCCACATATGCGATTGGTATAATTAATATTACCAAATTTATTAACCTTTAAATACAGCTTTAGTGTACAACTGTATATTAGTCTACTTTGAGGAAATCACTGAATATTTCTTGTAAAACCAGCTAAATTTTGTGTTTTATTCTTCAATACTTATAAATTTATTTAAATTATATTTTGAGTATTTGTGGCTGAACAAATTGTATATATATCTCAATATCCACTATCAATAGTTAAATAAACAGCTTTTATGCTGCTGCATTTCTGTTATGTTACGTTACAATTTTAGCAAGTATTGATCTTCATGAATTACAGAAGTTGTTTTTGGGACATCGCTTTGACCTTCTCTCAACGGAGACAATCCTATAACTGATTTCATAATTTACATATATATAATGGAGAGCTTTAAACTAAAGTATTTTCTGTCTGCTTCTAGTCTCTTGATGATTCTCTTCCTCATTTATCTGACTATATATTTGAAGATTATTCGTTCCAAAAATTTATTTTTGAATACCATTAAATTTTGCGAAAGCCTCTCAAACGCTTTTGAGGTGTGTGAATGAATGAAGCACGGAAATCGACACTAAAGCTTACAAATTATTTTCCTGAAACAAAAGCATAGTTTATCTTATATGTACACTTATGCATTCTTCAGTAATAATTGTAAGTTTATTTAGTAGCTTTATTATTGCCTTTCGATTGAAATTTTCAAGAAGTTTAATTAAGTATGTCCATTGTCTTGATTTTGAACAACACTGTAAATTTGTGTTTTCAAATGTGGGTGTTTTAATGAAAAATCGCAGTTTAAAATGCATTTTCATACAATTAATTAGCAGTACGTTTATTTTTTTCTCTTTCCAATCATTTTTTATAACAATATAAATGTTTTTTGTCAATTATCACAGCTAATAATGATAAGTATGAGTGGTTTTATATTTGGTTTGATTGCAAATTTAAAAAAAAGCACGTTATATTTGAAAAATAGAAATGTTATAATTGATTATAATAAAACCTAGGGGACATATAAAAAAATTAGATGCATTTTTTTAAAGTTTAAAATGGGAATATATTATATCATTCCTTCAAAAATTTATATTTTTGAGTAATTAAAAAATGTTTCCATTGAAAAATTATAAGAATTATGCTTATGATAAAGCTTTATAAAAATAAAAAAATTTATTATTTTTATAAATAATTAATATTTTATAAGAATATTTTAGAATTAATATTTTATAAGAACTTTAAATTATATTTATTATTTTTATAATTAAAATTTAACATAAAAAATCAATTGAAAATGTGTCTTTTGACATGTTGAAGTACTTGTTTTGAATACAATAGGTACCTGTGACACAATAAGTACCTTATGATTCCAGCTCTTAGCTAGGAGGCCAGCTGAGCTCTATTTGGGTTGTGGTGTGACACATTTTAATGCAGGGTCACCAAACTGGGAAGATTCCTACTATCTAATAAAAAATAACTAGGCGTGCCACTTCCAACTTTTCAAACACATAAAAATGTCTGAAGAGATAAAAAAATTTTACTCATTGGCATTTTATGGTGTTTTTGCGAAATAGCTCAATTCTTTTGATGCAAGTCTAAGTACTGAAATTTTAAAAATATTATAATAAATAAGACCGAGTCATATACTTGGTTTTAATGTTAATAAAATTTGTACAGATTCAATCACTTCAATTAGGCTTAAGGGGAGTCGGTAGGGTAAACACCTTCGGGAAGTCGATTTTGAGTTTTTGATATTTCTAAAATCCCCAAATCAGGACCTTTCCAATGATGTACCGTACTTGCCATTTTACTAATTAAAAGTATGTTAAAATGATTTTCAAAAAATAATCAGCTGATTAGCCACGCCCCCTTTGACAGATAGAAATGTAAAAATTGACCTCTTAAATCTGGGAAGCTTTTCCAAAGCCACTCTCTGTTTTATTTATTCATACGCAATTAACTGTAGATTAACTGCAAGCGTAACCGTCAGGGTTGTTTACCTATTTTGGAGCGCATACACGTTTTTATCGTGTGTGTTTGGGTTTTTAAATTAAATATATAAAATTTCTAAAATTCAGAAATTTCGAAGTTTTTATTTCTTTATTTGCTAGACAGAAAAAAATAAAAAAACATAAAGGTACGTTTTAAGAAGGTATGAACATAGTAATAGTTCAATAATCATAGTAACAGTACTTCAAATACTAAAAGAGTAATGTCAATCCTTAAGGTTGACATACACATGACTCAAAGGAGACATGTGCAAAATAAAATTTGATAAAGAGTTTTTCTTCCTTATTAAAATAAGTATTAAAAATACCATCATGAATTAAATATTCTTGCATTTGCTTTCAAGAATTAAGTTCATTGTAAAAAGTGTAAAAGAGGTTTAGACATGCAAGTTTTAAAAGGTAAGTTTGGGCTGGAAATTTGTCCTGAAATGTTGTGCTTGTCCATATGATGTAGAATTCTCTTTTTTAAATATTCATGAAGGAATGCAAATTGCCACAATAAATACCAGGTTTGTATATGCTGCGTGTTCCATTGGGAGATGTGCAGAAGCTGGAGAATGTTTTGCAGCATAATGAATCTTCGGCAAACACCTACAAGGTTTTCTCCTTACGGTAAGCGAATCTCAAATGATGTAAAACTTGTTTACGAGGAGTCCATTCAAAATGCTGCTAGGGAAGCTATTTGTGAAAATGAAGGTAATATAATATTGTGGACATGACAGAAACGCGGTTACACATCAAATGGTGCAGTTACTGTGACCAGCATTGATACAGGTAAGGTGATAGATGTCAATATTCTTTCGAAATATTGTATATGAAAAAAATGGGCACATAAAAACATTGTTTTTGACCTGTTGGTGAAAATTCATGATGTGGATATAAACAGGGTGAAGAATCGGGTAAGTCTTACAAACATAAAAAGTCTTCCGGTTGCTGTTGTAGTAGCAGTGAGTTCTATATTTAGATATCTTTCCCAGCTTGATTTGTTGAGATAATTTTTGCATCGAAAAACACAAAACCCGAATGAAAGTTTTCATAATGTCACTTTATCACGGGTTCCGAAAACAACATTTATGCACATTGAAACACTTTCACTTGGTCTTTATAATGCAGTTTGTTCCTTTAATGATGGTAATGTATCCAAATTAACAAAAACTTCAGTAAATGGCAGTAGGACCTGGAGAATATTCGGTAAGTGCCATGAAAACTCTCGATAGAGAAAAATTAATGAAAGCAAGCATGCTTTTTCTGGATGATCAAAGAAAATTAGAAAATATAACAGAAAAAAAGAAGATAATATTAAGAAAAATAAGGTAAAAACCGGCTACAGTGCAAGATCTTTTTGATGAGGTAAAATTTTATATAAAAGCTACTGTTTTCTGAAAATTTTCTTTTCGAAACTGTATTTTCTCATTTCTCTAAATTTACTGTATGCATGAACTGGAAATTTTTATTTTATATTTCATATATATTCTTGTGTATACTGAAGTGAAATTTTTGAAATATTCTAAGACATTTAGCTAAAAAGCATATGTCGTAACACAGAAAAGGAAAATTTTTATAAAATTCATTATTCTACTCTACAAAATTACATTTTTAAACATACTGATTATTTTTTTAAAAAAAATTTCACTTCTGTATAAAGATAAATGTTTATTTAATGTACACACAAATTTTTAAGCTTTGTTTTCTAAAGTTTCTTAGTAAAAGGTACATAAATATATTCCAAAATGCAATGCCCTTTTTCGTTGCACTAAACTTGTTACATACAAAAAATACACAAATTTCATGTTTGAAAACATAAAACCAGTTTTCTTGTTGTTGTTTTGGATACCATTTATGTAATATTTTAAGAATCCTTTTAATTCTGATACTTTAAGAAATTGTGTTTACATGTGAATTTATAAAACACTAATGAAATTTTTTGAAATGTCGTATAATTATGTATTACCAAAGCCATATTTTCATGTATTGACACATTTTTACATAGTATTTATTATGCTTATAGTCAGCTTGGATGACAGTAATGCATCAGAACAGAAAATTCTTCAAAAATTGATGCATAATTTGAGAAAAATGATGCAAATGCTATAAAATATCTCGATAGATTAAAAGTGAAAAATGGTATACATGTATTTTCTGAGAAATCTAAGTAAAAGAAATAAGTAAAAAGTCTTAAAAGTTATTGAGAATAAGCTAATATTTAAAAAAATAGTGCAAATACAGATTGTAATTCATAATTTTTTTGATGAAGTGACATTTTATAATACAAATGCAATTATCTTAAAACGGTATTTTAAAAATGCGTGTACCATTTTCTCAGAACCTATTCAAAGGAAGCACTTGCAATCTTCACTGAATATTACTGATATGTTAATATATATACTGAAGTGAACTTTTATTAATATACCGATAATATTTTGTGTAAAAGTCAGTTATCGTGAAAAAAAATGACATTTTTCAAAGAATTCATAGTGATACATTGCGATTAAAGTTTTTGAAAAAACTAAACAATATATTTGAAAAAGTTCACTTCAGTTTAAATAAAAAAGTCTAATTAATATACAGAAAAAAATTTAAGTCTGTACATTTAATATTTTATGAGAAAAAGGCACATAAAAATGCTTAATTTAACATTAGCGGGATAGGGGGTACCGACTTATCTTAAAACAAAAATGAGTAACTTGATGCATATCTAATTATAAATAATTAGTAAAATATTTTAGTATTTGCTTAATGCGGCTTTTAGAATTGCAGGGTGTTCTCTTTTAAAAAAAAACTACATTACGATTACTTTTTGAAGATGCTAACAAAATTAGGTGTACATCAGTTAATTTTGAATGATATATTTTGATTTTATATATTATGTTTATTATAGAAGAAACTTGTTCCATAACATATGTTGATCCAAACCTAAAATATCTGACAGACAAATCATGTAAATTTGAGAAATTGCTTGTTGATACACGAATTTCGAAAATTCAATATTATTCGAATCACTAGCATTTGAATTATGTTATTTATATTTACTTTTCCGTGTGTAGCTCAATAGTTTCGATTTTGATTTCTGGTGGGTAACAATTAACGTCTTGCAAAAAAATGAAAAAGGATTTGTGTATAGATCAGCACAATTTATCATGAAACCTAGAAGTGAATGAATCCTGCAAAAAGGGATATTAAATTTTAAAGTCTATCATAGAACAGAGCACTATTAACTTTGACGGATAGTCACTGCTTAATATGTAATATGTTAATCTTTTTTCCTTTCTTTAAATCTAGACAAAAAATGTTCTCTAATGAAGTTAAATGACCAACTAGTGTAGGAAAAATGCGAACTTTTCCCTACACACAATCTGAATTTTAAATTATTATTAAAATACCACATTAAAA
The DNA here is from genome assembly GCA_019973975.1 of Trichonephila clavata. Lineage (NCBI taxonomy): Eukaryota > Metazoa > Arthropoda > Arachnida > Araneae > Nephilidae > Trichonephila > Trichonephila clavata. Next base: position 57,323 of record BMAO01026285.1, on the reverse strand, counting down.
TACCACCACCACTAAATCCCATTGACAGTCTACATTATTGAGTAGCAATCACTCTCTAAAATCATTGTTTTCCTCTAGATAATTTAAAACATGTTCCCTCAAATTCAAAAATATCGTGAATGAAAAAAGCTTTAAAAAGCCAGCTTACACCACAATGAAACATCCTTATCTGCACAATAATTTTGTACTGTAATTAAATTAAATACATTTAAAATAAGGATTTTTTTCTGTCTAAGATAACTGTATTTCAACAAGTTTCTAAAAAAAATAGTAATTTATTTTTATGTTTACAAATTTTTAAAATATTTCAATAAGTCTTTGCGTGCTACTGTTATAACTCTGCAGTGTCACATTGGGGCACGCGTGCCAAGGGTTGGCCACAACTTGCGTATTCTAAGGCGATTTTCCAGGATTTCACTATTATATATTAATGTCCAATATTTCCTCTTTATAAAATATTTATGAAACAAATTATGGGCTAATGTATTTAATTCTTAACTAAATAATTATTTTATTATCTTAAATTAAGACAAAGCGTTAACTCATTTACTTTCCAACATTTACCAATGTGCAACTTGAAATAAAGAAATTTTTCAGTTTCTCAATAATATAAATATATTCTCCAAAGTTTCAGCCATCAATTATGTCGCTTCAACAGAGCAAGGACGATCATTCATCACACTGTGGTGTCATTTTGTAAGTGTTAAATTTTTGTTAAAGCACTCTTCAGATGATAAATATCCTGTTAGAAACAGGTTTAAATGATTTCCTTGACTTGTGTCTGGAGGAGCGTTAAATTACAAAGTTGCTTTATAAGTGCAACAAGTCAAGACAAAAGTATTATTCAGTTACGATTATCTTTCAAAGGCAAAATGCAAGAATATTTTTCTTGCCTTTAGTTTTCTGTGTACCTCTAGAAATTACTAAAGTAAGCAAAAGAATAAGGCGGTAGCATTTGATAAGGTAGGTATTTTAAGTAATTTATGTCTCAATTAAAGATAGGTAATTTGTAGGGTTTGCAGCCAAGGGATCCTGAAATCCCGGGATCCCGGTGTTTTTTTCAACTCCGGGATTAAAATAACTAATCCCGGGATTTAATTTTTGTCTGAATTATATTTTGATTTTTTTTCCAAAGTATTGTGAATCGTGTATTACATTTAATGTATCTTATTTACTTTTTTTATTGTATAGGTTAATGTTAGTTTTCTTACGTGTTGAACCTTGAAGGGTTCGAGGGAGGTGTCTACGTTAAACCGTGAAATTTGATGTTTTCCCTTTTTGTCATCCGTATAACTTTCTCCCCATCGGAAGTGAAGTCAGTAAACGGAGATTTCTCCCACCCTCAGTATGCCCGGTGTCAGCTAACTTGAAGAGAGGCATTTAAAATTTTTGAAAGATATCTAGTAGGGTTTTCATCCTCGGAATTCTGAAACCCCGGGATCCCTGTGTTTTTCCTAATCCAGAAATCCCGAGATTAAAATAACTAATTCCGGGATTTAATTTTTGTCTAAATTAAATTTTAAAAAAGTTTTCTCAGAAAAAAAATTTTTAAGAATTTAATTTTCCAACAATTTATATTCTGTGTAAGAAATATGTAGGGGAGACCGGGGCAAGATGACGAATGTCTTAATTTTTCCGTATTCCACTAAGTACCAGCATTAAACCAACACTGTTGGCTCTCCTTTTGATCGTTTTTTAAACAATAAAATAGAGACGCAAATCGTCCGTTTTGTGTTAGTTTTGAAGCTTTGATTGATTTCCGCTGTCACGGCTTTTATGGATGCTTAAATAAGCTTTGCAAGTGTACAGGTAAAATATATATCTTCTTTTTAATATTTATGAGTAACTTGGATAAAATACTATCTATTACCATGAATGAATGTCAATTAATTGCCTTTTTTAATGGCAATGAGAACGAATATTTTTAAACAGACAGTCCGTGGAAAGATAATGAGCTCGTCTTGTTGCCCCGTGTGTTTCGAAATTTATTAAACTCACTATGTTGTCAGTTCTATTAAATTCTATAAAAACTTGTTTGTTTGTGTGTCTTGTTTGCTGTGCTTCTATCTCTTCTGGGACTAAGAGGCACATCGGATAGGGAAAGGATTCGTTCGAAAGGGAGCCACCAGAGGAATACATTTTTGCCATTTGTTAAGGCCACCCCCCTAAAAAGGAAGGAATGTTGCAATAATTTGTTGCATTACAGCTACTGGATTTTACCTGCCACCTTTTCTGATTTTTTTCGTGAAACGAATGCTTCCTGAACTTGTAGAAAGAGCTTCACCAGGAACTGTAGGCCACTGTAGTGATAACGGGTGCAACAATGAGGGCCCATTTTTCTCTCTTTGGAAGTACTTTTATCTTCATGTGAAACCGAGTAAAGAATCTCCTACTGTGTTGAGTATTGACAATCACAAAATTCATATAACTTTGCAAGCTATCTTATACTGCAGAGCGAAAAACATCATCATAGCTGGGTTGCCACCCCACCTATCACATCGTGTCCAGCCCCTTGTTGTGTCATGTTTTGGCCACTTAAAAACCTACTAAAACCAAGCATGTGACAACTTCATGGTCACTCATTCAGAGCAAACTATCACAGACAAAAATATTGATGAGGTTTTGCGCATCACTTACTTCAAATCAGCTACAGTTGGAAATGCCGTTGAAAGAGTTTAAAGAATGTCAGACAGACCCTCATAATCCTCTTGTGTTTAGCGAACATGACTATGCTGGGTCAAAAACAACTGACCATGATGCTGTTGGAAATGAAACTGAGAACAATTGTGCTAATCTTCAGACCCTGGCAATAGAAAATCAACATATAAACCTTCCAGAAGAACCAGAATGTATGGCAAATGCTGATTTCGATGCTCATTCCTAAGCCCCAGTTAGTGCTTTTTTATTTCAAACCATAATGTGAGAAAAAAAGCAAACAAATTACCTCAGCATTCTTACAAATACACCCATCAAAAATGTTAGAACAAAGGGAAAAGTAGAAGGAAGAACATGAAATTTTAAAAACCGATAGAAGAAGCTAATGAAGCTAAAAAGGGAGTAAGAAAAAAACTCAAACTCAGTTCCTGTACGTCTAAGTCTATAAAATACAGACCAAACATTCCAGTTACATCAAATTCAAAGGACGGTGTTATAAGATGTCCTGCTTGTTAAGAAATATTGTGACCCTCCAACAGAAGAATGGATCCAGTGCTGTAAATGCCAAAAGTGGTGGCATGAGGAATGTTTCAATTATGAAAATTGCATTTTTATTTGTGACTATTGTTAGCTGCACAACTAAACACTTCAACATTACGTTTTAATGCATAACACTTAGTTTGATACTTTGTAAGATGTAAAAACGCAGTTATCATTTGTTAAACCATGAAACATATTCAAAAAATAAAATATGTTAAACCTTTTTCAGTGTTGTCATCTTACCCTAAGGCCAAATTCATCTTGCCCCAGTACTGGCGATTTGTTAAGGCTATGAAAAAATAAAATTATCATTTACTTCTTGTATTTGAAAAATTAAACGGTAATATATTTTAATACTACAAAGGACTACTCTAACAGTTCATGTAAAATTAATTTTACTATCCTTAAAAAAATAATAAACAGCAAAACATTGTTAACATAGTCATCTTGCCCCGTTCTCCTCTACATAAAAATTTTTTGCACTATTATTAGTGCTATATGTAAAAAAAAATCTATACACATTATGGGAGAACGTCACAAAAATCTAAGTGACTCACTGCAATGCTTACACAATAATATAAGCAACATCGCAAGCATAGATTTTGTCACAGTTCCTTCTTCAATTAAATGCCGTTAATTAATAGCGGACCTGCTTGGAAGACTTAAGACACTTCAAATCCCATTGCATTACTAACAGCTCACACAAGTGTATCTTCAATTTCAAATGAGGTAACACTTGAAATTGATCACGTTCTGACTCTATAACTGGATCAATTTATATACAAAGACCCTTAAGTGTAGCAGAAGAACTAAATAAAGTTATCAAAGAGGTTAGGCACCAATGCAGTCTATTAGATTGCAGATACTGTTATCAAAAATTGAAAAAGAAATGTCTCTTTTTTGAAAATGGAGGGAGACGGGGTAACTACTTGATAAGAACATACTACTATTTAATACCTACTAGTAAAGAATTTGAACGTGCATTTTCTACGGCAGGACAATTTGTTACAAAAATAAGAATCCCTTCCAACGATGAAACGCTGGAGGAGCTATGTTTTTATAAGCTTATTTACAGAAACACAAGAAATGTAGAAATGCTTTTTTTAAATTTCATTATGGACTTTTTTTATGATAAATTAATTTTTATTTGTTTCATTAAAATAATATTAAATCAATTTTTAATTATATTTTCAGTTTTATTATGCAATTTCAACTATGTTAATATGTAAGTATTTTAAGTAAACAGTCCAATCCTAAACCCGGGTCCAATCCCGGGATCCCCGGTTTTGGATAATGTTATCCCGAAACCCCAGGATTGAAAATATGACTCGGGATTGCAAACCCTAGTAATTTGTATTTTTAGTGATTCCTCACATTTTACTAAGTGATTAATTTAGTTAAATAGCATATATGATTTTTATTTGCCTACAGCCCACACGTACAAATTTGTCCAACCCGTAAAAGTGGGTCTTTTAACTGCATATTGTGTAATAGTATGTAAAAGAAAATTTTGCTAAACGTATCGGGTGAAGTGTCTTCTGTACTTAACTAACTCCTTAATATACAAGGGGTGATCAAATGAAAAGGTACGAAACGACATAAAAATGAAACAGTTAAATATTTACATATTCCGCCAAGGGAGAATGTAGCGAGACATCTCGGGATGCCATTGGAGACTCTGACTGGGATCGGATCATGCACGGGTTCCCGCATGCGCAGGAGAGAGCAAAGGCTCTTATAAAAAGCGGCGTCAAATGATGCGAGCACAGAATTACGCGAGCACAGAAAAAGCATTAACTCCGACGCCTACGCAGGTCCATCAAGAACAAAAGACCGGGGCTGCTCACGGAGGGTGTGGTTCTGCTCCATGATAACGCGCGTCCACACGTCTCCAGAGTCACACAAATGGAACTGGACAAGTTCCAATGGGAGACGTTGGACTATTCGTCCTACAGTCCGGACATGTCACCCTGCGATTTCCATGTGTTTGGTCCACTGAAGAAACACCTAAAAGGAAAGCGCTTCAACTCGGACGACGTACTCAAGGACACTGGGAAGGACTGGGTCTCGTCACAGCCACAGGAATTCTGGGAACAAGGAATCCTGCGGCTTGTTCATCAGTGGGATCGTTGTGCTCAGGCCTATGGTGTATATTTTGAATAAAGTCTATATTTGTACCCACCGTGTCGTTTCGTACCTTTTCATTTGATCACCCCTTGTAGCTTAAAATTTTCAATTATTCTTACGTTTTGTTTCTTTTCGGGTGCTTATTTTCATGTATGTTTATCCTCTTAATTTCGAAACAACCTATGCTTAAAATTGTACATATATTTATATATATATATGACGGGACCCCAGGCCCGCTGGTAAAATGAGGAAATCATCATATATATAAATTACGTCTTTATTTTTCTATATGAAATCCAATATGGTGGCCTTTTGGCGTGCAACCGAGGGGAATAATAAACAGCTTTGCAGCGAGGAGTTACCAGCTGTCTTTTCGTTTACGCTGTCTCTCTCTTACGTCCGTGCTCACTCTATCTTTAAGTAGTCTTGTTTATCCTCAAATACCTAAGGGATAATAAAGAGTTAGCTCTGTTTCTATTTATTATTTACTTAATTTTGAAGCTAAACTTTCCAGAGCTGACATATATATAACAAAAACTTCCATACACAATAGATTTTCTAAGAATATAAAATAATGATTATGCTTTTGATATGATAGATGCTTAATTTATAAATAATGCTTCCTTAGATCATAGTTAACACATAAAATCATAAAGTTATATATTATAAGCATGCTACCCCACAGACTGACAAAAGTCATACAAGCAGAATGGCTAATAGGACAATGAATAATAATAAATAACATAAATAAAAACTGCAGAACAATACAAAAATAAAAGTATAATAAATAAGTTCATGTTAATCACACGAAAATGTTTAATTTTTAAAAGAAACATAAAATAGTGTCTTTTGTAAAAAAAAAAGGAATTGCATAAGGAAAAATAAAAACACTGCTAAAAATAACTCATTTTTCCACATATTTGACAACAATTTTATAACATTCATCCCCCCCACTTTTTTTATCCCTATAATCACTTTCAAATATAATCCAGGAAAATCTGGATATATACGCTGTTGGCCAAACACAATTTACCACCTAGAAGGAATAGAGATATCAGTGCAAAACTTATTTGGCAGATAACATGTTGTACAGAGATCAATTAAAACTACAGCCTCTCGTGAAGTGTGCAGAGTGACAAAATCAGTAGTTTGGGTAGCCGTCATTGTTGGTTATAACCAAGAGACTTGGCTCAAGAGACTTCGGGATTACGAGAAATGTGGTGTCCACTCCGTGGAAATAGTTCTTAGAGATAAGAACAGTGGTTCACCTCCCTGGCAAAGTCTACAAAAGGAAACAACGCTAGCTCAAGACCATTATTTGGGATTTCTGATCAAAAGGGATAGGTTCATGACAGCAACACACATAACTGTATCAAAACCCGTATAATTCAGCAGGAACATGCTTTTTAAGGATAGAACTCACCAAGAGACTTTATATAGGGGGCCTGTAAGCCAGACACTCTGTAGTCAGCATCTCTTTAACTTTGAACAAAAAGGAACGTCTTGCATGCTACTGAAATCTCCTGTCATGGACAAAGGATGAATCGGGACGGTTTATCTTCAGTGATGTGTCGCAATTCAGTCATGGCGATTACTAGAAACGTGTTCTTATCTGGAGAGAACCTCAGAATCGATATCGGCTCTCTAACATTACCAAAAAAGGAACAGTATGGTAGACGTGGTCTAATGCTCTGGGCAGGCATAATTGCAGACGGGTGTACCCACCTTCATGTGTTTGATGGAGGTACTCTGGCAAGTCCGTGGTACAGGTACCAGATCCTTGCACTTATAAAAAAATTTCAATAACAATACGGACCATATTTCATCATTAAGAACGATAACCCATACCCACACAAGGCCCAGTTATTGGACGAATACCTCCAATCGGAGGATATTCAACGACTGTAGTAACTGTTCCATTGTAAATGTCCTAACAGATTTCTATTCATATATATTTATAAGAATCGAAACAATTAGTTTATCAAAATTTTTCTTCAATTTCCATTCAGTTTTTCTTTCCAGTTGCTCTAGTTTATTTACTATTGATTACAAAGTTGTCACACAAAGGAAACCATAGTTTAAGTTAATAATTACTTGTCCCATATCACAAATAATTGTTTCATAATATATGTATATGTTCGTATAGATAATTCACATTTCATTTATTCTGCTAGGTGGGGAAAATTTTTTGGTATATTATGGAATTAATGTTGGATTATTGTTTGTGTGTCAATTTGTTACAACATTATTACAATAGTCATTCCTATTATATTAATTGTTTTTAGAGTAATGCAATCTTGCAAGCGCTATTATAAGGATTCAGACAACTTTCAAACTTGGATTTTTTTACACTTTTTCTTGCACTATTATGTAGAATTTTTGTGCTGAAGGGGAAGGTTAGTGTCTCATGAAACAAGCTTAACCTTACTTTACCGTCGTTGACATCTCTAGAAAACATAACAGCTTTCCATTTTGGTCAATTGACATTTGTGTTTAAGATATATATAAATTACTAACTAGAGTCACTCTAAGTACTTAGAAAACACAAACATATTTTTTAATATGATTTCCCTTTAAATATAAATTTGTCTGTTTTAAAAGTTGTGACACTTTTTAAATTGTGTTTTGATAATTAATAATAAATTTCAAACTTAATTTAATTGACTTAATTTCAGTCAATATGATACGAAAGGTAGAATGTATTATCTTTAATATGTGCTAGAACTAAAAACGCTGTGCATTAAATAACGCATTTCTTTAAGAGGATATACATAACATATTGTTATGAGCAGCAAATAATCAGGACTGAATGATTATATTAATCTATCTATCTCGGAATCGGCCAACAGCTATTATTTTAAAGAACATAATATATATAGAAATATGTTTAAAATAGCTTTTTAAATTCTTCCTATAAATGCAATAAAATATTTTATGCCTACTTAATTTCCCAAATGTGTATAAAATTATATACTAGTAACTTTATTCGAGTAAAGCAAATATTTCAAGAAAGAATCTAACAAAATATGTTCGCTCTGTAACAAATGTAAAAACCCGCCGTTAATAATGTCATTCTCTTTTCACAAATTTATATTTGGTACGCTTGCCATAAATGCAAATACTTCAACCAATATTTACATCTTCAATTCAATCTCGGAACTATTGATTCATATCAACCCGCATGTGTTTTGTCTATCTGTGCGGCTCCCTTTTTCGTCAAAATATTTCGTATATTTACCCACTTTACTTCGTTGTTCCTTCTGCTGCCACATAGAAAACATATCCAATAAAACAGTTCGTGCTGCATGCCAGTTATTGAAATATTTCGGATGGTTGCTAAGTACATCTGTGGAAGTGAAAGGAATGTTTCATAAAAATATCAAGATAGTTAGACTGTTTATATTTTGCCGCTTATGTTTGAATAGTTTATATCTAGTTATAATTTAAATACTTAAATTACATAGCACATATTTATATAATTTTATAAGAGTACTATGTGTCTCAACCTAATGTAATCTCTCCTCTTGTGAAAATGTGGCATATAATATACTTTCTTTGTGAATTGTCTGATAACAAACTAAAATAAATGATGAGTAAATTCTGATACGAGAAGAGAGTATTAAATTTCAGATGGGAAAAAAATCTCTCCTGAATTTCATAAATTATAAAGGATTAATTTTTGCAGTTAATGCAATGGAAAGGTACAACTATATAACACATAAATCTGAATAATATTTGAAAATTAATACTTTAAATAGCTTATGATAGTCGTATTTATAAGAAAGATAGTTCTACAAGACTGTTAAGAAAATATGTGAAGCAGTATCATATAAATCTATGAGAAGTATTTAAACTAAGAATCAAGAATTTATTCATACATTCATTTGTGGGGCGCACCCCAAGGGGGCGTGATAACCTTACAAGGACTTACTATACTTACGAGCATATCGAAAATAAAAGTTCCAACATAATTAATTTACTGGAATGAATTAAAAGAAAATATTTTCTGACATGATAAAAAAATACTCATTTACACTGATATAATCTATGTATAATATCATCTGCCAATATTACGTCATCTCTACTTCAAGCTATTTTTGATCCTATAACCAAATAAAAAAAAAATCAATTTAGTTTGATTTGCAGTAATTCCACGATGAGAGATTTTTTTTATTATGTTTTATTTTTAAATCTAAAATACTACTCTTTCAGAGAAAAAACAAAACCCAGACTCAGATAAAACTTGTAAAAAGATAAAAAAAAATCCATTACTGTCATTTAAGGAAGTTGTAAATAATATATTTCTGTTGCGTTTTAATCCATGTGAAAGAGTTTTATGCTATTTCGAAAAGCACAGATAATTGAAGGATTATTTCGCCAAGATTTATTTTTTAAGAATATGCTGAAACATATAAAGCATAATGAAAAGCGTTTTACACAGTTCATTTTTAGAATTAGCATCCATATTTTTATATTGAATAAATTTTTAACGCGGTAGTGTTCGCGCGAGGCGCAAAGTAACCCCAGGCTTACGAAATCGTTAATTCCGGGGAAAATGTTTATTTTTTACGAATGACCTTGACAGTATCCTTCTATTGGACAGTCTTCAGATGAACTAAAATGTATCTGTCACATATTTCCCTCTTTTTTGACAGTGGCAAACGTTTCTTTTCAATCTTAAGTTTTTTGTTCAGATTTATTGGAATTTTTCTCAAGTTACCAAAAAAATTGAAAGGTTATTAAAAGTAGGTAAGTATACTTTCTCTTATAGTTAAATTATTCCCTAGATTTGTGATTTTTATCGTGCAAAATGAAAAAAAAATTATAATTAATAGGATTAACGTGACTCAGTCACCCCCTGTGACTATTAACGTTAGCATCCAGTGCGCGCCTGCTCCCGGGTTAAATCATTTTGAAGTCTCCTCGCTTTACATTCACACTTTACATTATTTTTCAATATTTAACAATAATTCTAAATGCTAATTCTCTTAGGCTTAAAATTACAGTTGATGTTGCCAAAGAGTTGCAGTCCATTGACAGCAGATGAGGCAAAATTGTCTCCCAAACATTGTTTATGCGATCTCAATTGCTGCTGGCAAAATAAGCTCTCTTCGCCAGTAGTGTGAGGTTTTTTAAATCTGGCTATTTTGTATGATGCTTTGTAGGTTGCAAGTAAAGCTTTTTAATTCACAAAAATGTTTTTTTTTTTAAAATGCTTTTTATTTTTCATATGATTTTAATTTTAATTCAAAGAACTCTCGGGGCTTGTTAATGTACTCACCATGAAGCATTTCCAGGTCTTTTAAGTTTACTAGGTTAAGTTTTTTATATACTGTCTGCTACCTATATATTTTTGAAATAAACTAACTCGCAAGGGCTTTTCTACTGTATTTACTTTAGTAGTGGTAAATGGAAAGTTTAAAGATTTTTGAGAATACTTACTTCATTTAATTTTCGGAACTGTGCACTTGTTGATGCTTTATTATCGTCAAATGTTTGCTTATGACTCAAAAATTTATCCATGTTTTTGTTAATCTACTGCCGTAAATACTTAATACTGTAAATTAGAACTAAAGCGCAAATTATAAAATGTAGATTAGAGTTGGTAACTATAGAAGTATCGACTCGACCAAGACTAACTGGAATTCTATGAGGTACAGCATTTTTACATGTTTAGCCGAGACGTCCGATAAGTTAGTTGCCCAAACTCACACTGACGTTCACGAGAATGCTAGATGTGCTGGATATGATGGAGAGCAACATAGAACATAGACTATTTTTTAAATCACATTTCTACATATAAAATTGGATGATGAAGGAAATATATCTTTAATTAAATATTTTGCAATCTGCTCCAATTTAAAAACTAGCTAAAGGAAAAAAAAATAACATAATAATTATCCTCTTACTTAAAAGTAATTTGCTTAAAATATATTCTTTAAGAGTAATAATCACAAAATTTGATACTTATCTTGTTAATTTGTTTGGTTCATAATTAAGTTCGTATTGTAGCTTTAGCGCCAAATGCATTATTTTTGAATTCAATACATTATTTTTGTATAAGTAGGGGAGCGATAAAAATTATGATTGAAAATGGGGTCGCCAATAGTGAAAGTTTGAGAAGCACTGGGTTACAGGAATTATTATATCAATAAAGATTGAACTTGCTATTTTGAGAAAATATGTATAGGAGACTTTGTTATTCGACAACAAATGTTATAAAAATGAAAATAGTTTTTCAAGTACACTGGAGTTCCAATTTAAAAGATAAATTGAATAATTTGTCAAATTTTATAAAAATAATTGAGTGAAATGTAAAAATACTGCTTCAAAAAAAAGACCCAAAGTTTGTGCGTGGTATATGTAAGCGCATACGTGTGTGCTTGCAAAGCTTGTCGAGTAACAGAATTTATATGCAAATGTGCTAGAATCCGCATTTTGTCCACCAGCACATCTTTCCAAGTTTCATGGAATTTTTTGTAGTAGTCGGTGAAATTAAAATTAAAAGTGTAAAAATGAGTAATTAGTAATGTTTAGATGATACAATTGAAGTGGAAAATTGTAAATAGGCTAGAAGTAGACCAGTCTAATGTCCAGATTTTTAGAAAAACCAATTATACGTCAGCGTAGTGTTCCACTTATAGAAACAGTTTCAGGATACCAGATCTGGTGAGAGAAAGCCTGAGAAAGATCGTCTAAGATGTAACGGGTTCTACTCGGGCTTCTATTAATCCTGTTCGGGAAAAGATTCGTTGACTGTGATATTAGTTTAAAAACCGCTTTCCGAAGATATGACTTTGTTTACGCAAATACAACCTCTATTTAAGTGCCAATCGTTGAGTAGGCGAGGTAATGGTTAAGAGTTGATCGTAAGCGGAAATCCAAGTGTTAGTGACTGGTGGGCGCGTATCGTACGATTAATAATAGAAGAATAATCCACCGGAGAATGCTGTAAGGCACTAACATTGAAGTTGAATGAGCTAATAGGCTGCATGCAGGATCATACAAGAGATTTATATAAGCCAGATAAGTTCCTTACATAATTTAGTCATCTAAATTACAGATAAGATTTCTTATTGATCATTAGGGTTAGTCATTTCATTAAGTGTTAAAAATTGAATAAGAATAGTTATCTTAATAGCAAGTCTGCTTTTTCCTCGAACCTTCTAATACCCGTGACCTCTGGGTAGCGACAAAGAGGCCAAAAAGGATTGTCATACATCTGTTATAGTGAGGCTTAACATATATGCTACAATTTCTCAGCTCTCTGATGTATGTGGTGTCAGGAACCCGAGTTTAAAGGATAACTGTTTCCAGAAGATTTTCTGAGAGGGCTGCATGCAATAAGTCCTGAAGTGTGCGTTCCACTTAGTTCTGTAAAACGGAAAGTCTTTTTAAAAGGATGCAACGATCTTAAAAATTGCTGCACGGATGAATGCTCAACCGGTCTACTGGTGAGTCTAGGTTCAGTCTAACCAGTGAATCTCACCATACTTTCATATTGAGAGAGCCAAGAACCCGTCACTTGCCCTCCAATATCAAAAGGTCGACTATTACGGCAGCGAGGGCTTGCTAATCCAATCGCGTTGTGCGCTTGCACATGCCTACATGTCTTTGAAACAGGCACTTTGACTACTGTGGGGTATAGGGATGAGGTTTTGTAGCTCTACGTTTGCAATTTTCATGGGTGGAGATGGCTCTTTCATTTTAAAGGAGGAAAACATGAGACCACAAGGATCTCATTTGGTTGAAGAATTTCTAGAAATTATGGATATTCGCCGGATGGACCAAATCTGTAGACTTCAACAATATATAGTATGTCGGATACGCTCTGGCTTCGGCAATTGAAATCCGCAACCCCTTCCGAGATACATTCAATGCCTGTAAACTGAGTTGTGGAGCAATAATTAATTGCAGGACAAAGGAAATGGACTGGCGGATTATGAATGTAGGGTAAATCGACATAAAAGGATTAATGACATTGCTATTTTTTATTAAAGGTGCCCGAGTATATAAAAAATATAAGAAAAAAACGAGAATATCCACAGCTTTCTTCTTAGAACAGCGTTTCTCAAACTGTGGGGCGCACCCCGCTTAGGGGGAGTGATAACAAGTGTAAACAAAGGTGATTTTAAAAAATTATTAATTCATTGAAAGTTAATAAACAAAATACATTCTGACATAATAAAAAAAGGAAATACACATTTGAACTAAAGTAAAACACTTATACAATCAGTACTACTTAATGTAAGCTAATTTATAACTATACTTAGTTAAGAACAAGTTTAATAATTATCAGTGACCCCATGGGCTTGTCATATATATAAATTTTATGCAAAAATGAACCCTTATCTTCTTAATTTGCACAATTTTTAATTAATCCCTTAAATGCCGATTAAAAAGTACATGATACGATCCTCAATGACACCATCTTTCACGTAGGCGAACTTATGTGGTGCATTGGGAGATTCGGGGTGGAAAAGGAATAAATAAGCAAATCCTTTGAAATGTGTAAATTCTTCGCGAATACTGTAAATGTCATTTTATTGCATTCCAAAGCCTTCGGAATAATTTTATATAGATTACAGTTCATAGAAAAGATCGTACTGTGGAAATACGTATATGTACGTCCGGAGTAATTAACGCACTGGTTGAGCGAGACGTTTATATACGTCGGCAACACTAAAGAGGTTAAAGTCGCATTGTAGCTTTAGTGTCAAAGTATAGAACTATTGAATTTAATGCATTAATTATTATTGTATAGGGGGGGCACGGTGAAAAATATGATTGAATATTGGGTCGCAAGTGTTTAAAGTTTGAGAAGCACTGTCTTAGATTTAGTTCCTTTAAAATGTAACTGTTACGGTACCAATGACTGTATTCTCTCCTCTCGTCTCACAGGCAACTCATTAATGCAATTTAAATATTATTGTAACCATTAAATCATGTAAACGGCCTTTAAATTTTATTTTATGAGTGGAGCTCTTTTAATTCGGACTAGGGTAATTTATATAAAATTAGTTATAGTCCATTTGGGACTAAGATAGAGTTAAATTTTATACTTCTTTTAAGTGAGGTGTAGCTTCTTTTAAGTGAGGTGAGTACACATGATTTATAATAAAGAAGCCTCTTTGCAAAAAATTTTATATTTTGGAGAAAACGGTACATCTTACGAATTATATGGAAATATTCTGTCGATATGGACTCTATAATTGAATGTATCCTCGACTTTGATGCATTGAGATGGTATCAATTTCACATGCTGCTGGTTAAGTTGCCAGACACCAAATTGGAAAGCGATAATCAAACGTGGAGTAGGCTTTATTCCGAAGCTTGTAATGACCTTGGCGGAAGTTTAAAGCTTTAGCGCGTATCTACCAAGGAAATCTCAAATATACTAAATCAGATTCAGATCTAGCGATTGAGCTATTGGACCCATTTTCTCTAAACTGGCAACCTTAAGGTATTCCTTAAACAGCAGATCTTACTGTGACCAAGTGTTAAAATCTATCAGAAGTATGTCATTACTAATATCTGCGGCATGATGATGGACATATCTATCAAATATTATGTTTCGATATCTCGCAACAGTGAGCTTTACTCCAAGGAACACATGGAGGTCAGTATGGCCAATGAGAGATATCCTTGTTAAAAACATGATTCCATTATTTTTGTAAGAGTGTCTTTCAAAAAGGTTGGATTAGTTGCATCCATTACGTTTTTCCTTCCAAGCCAATGACTCCGAGTCATTCTCCAGTAGAAATCTGGATTCTTCACAGAAGAGCGTAGAAGACCAGTTCTGTCTAATTGCAGAAAACGTTCTATCTTGCCCAAATTAAATGGACACATCTCTGCTGCTGGCTCAGGCGAAATTACACAAATGATCGTTTGCAAAAAGACTTACATTGCTAAGTTGTAATCGCAGAGTGATAGAGAGGATATCTCTGTTCCTTGTACAATTAAACTACCTGTAATGAGTTGCGGTACATTAGTACATATTTCTCCACCTTTGGGCTGGAAAACCAAAAAATTGTCTCTTGCAGATATTTGATATCAAGGACGACTGGGACACATACTTCTTAGACTAGAAATCGCTACTTAGGGATTATCGCAACCTATTGGCGACATTATATGAAACGAAGCACATGGTTGCCAATTGAGCGCATATGACACATGTGAAATTACATTTGCCAACTTGACAAGATATCTTGAAAGTTGGTGATTGTTGCGATAGTACATAAGTAACTAGAAATCTTCTGATTTCTAGCAGAATTAGTTTATTACAACTCCATTTCCACCTATCTTACTACACACCTTATTTATATGGCATCTCCTATATATATAGGCATTGTTAGACTCTACTCTAAATTACCAACGCTTTTTAAAATCAGCAATCGTGGAAAAAATGTGCCCACAAACAACTATAAAAGTTTGATTTTTGCTGAATATCTCTCCTTTTTAAATAAGCATCTATTAATTTAAAGAAAGGAATGACTATTGTTCTTCAGCTCACGTTTCCTGAAAGTTTGTATAACTCGTTACTATCATTTAAATAAATTATTAATATTAGTCTTAATGCAGTTTTTTTAATGATGATATTCAAAAAACATTTTGTGAATTAGATTTTGGGGGCCAGTGTGTGTATATAAAATTGATATTTTTACTCTTAAACTCCCTAATGTAATACACATGTAAGAAAACGAGTATATTAAAACACCGAATTTCTCATTCGACACAATTATTAATAAATGACTAGCATTAAAGGTACCAAGAAGGTACTTCTAAAATAAATTAGATATATTTCAAGGTTGTTCAGTTGATATAATAAATGTTAGTAAGTTATATCTTAGTGGATAGTTTAAAATCAATTCAACAGATAAATTAGTCTTATGTATTGAATCTATTATGATTATTTTCCTAAGAAATATCACAGAGAAAAGTCGTAGCATCTAAATTAACGTAATAAGCATTTAAAGATTTCTTAGCAGTTAAAAAAAAGCAACGAATCAATACTTTTACTGAAAATAAAAATCTACTTACTTTTTCTCAAAATGTATTTAAATTAACTACCGAATTGCATGTTGAAGAACCATTTACTTATTTTCTTACAGTTAATTTAACATTTTAGAAATGAAATATAATTAAGTTAGCTTTCCGTGTTTCTTTTCGAAATGCAAATGTTGCCAATTTTTTTTTCAGAAATACATTTAAAAACTTTTCGAGGGGAAAAATTAAATATTAGCATTAATATTCATAAATAAAAAACAATGAACATTTTAAAAATATCTGAAATTATTGTTTTTTGAGGAAGACTTATTCATTAATTTTTAAAATGGCACTTGGATATAAATAAATTATGCATTTTATTTTTCAGTTTTTTTAAATTTAGTTTATAATTAATGAATGGTTTTGTACAATGCATATTTTTTCATCAAAAAAGATTATTGTTCAGTAAAAGAAATATTTAAATCTGATGCACACACAAAATTTTATTATTGAGCTTCTTGAAAAAAATAAATCAATTTCTCAAATTATAAATAATATCCAAGAGCAGCAATTTTCTATTCTGAATATTTCTGTAGACCGAAATATCAGTATAATTAACTGTAGCAAGAAAATACATTAAAAATTAAATAATAATATTTTGTTATAATTTACATTTCGTCAACTGTTTACAGAAATAACCTTGTAATATGCAAATTATTGGTATTCTTTTAGTATTATTAGTATTCTTTGAGCCTATTTTCATTTATATTTCGTTAATAATTCACTTCCGTGTTCAAAAAATTTCTTTTTCATCTTCAGACATAATCCTACTCTTGCCGGATGGATGGTGTAGTTGATTAAATGCTGGCCTTGTGCGCTCCAGTAGGCGGGTTTGACCCCAGTCCAAGTCGGTGGATTTTCAAGATGGGAAAAATCGACAGCGTCCATGCCACATGATCCCTACAGTGCCTGTTTGGTGTTCTCGGCACTGGTACAATTTTTCAACGTTTGAGTTCAGCTCTAGAGAGGAAACGGGGCGTCGAAATTACATTGTGGTAACTGATATCCACCTATATGGTGACACACTAAAATGTGGCACCAGCTCCCCAGTCATGAACTCGATCTGCAATCGTAATTACCAATCATTTGAAAGATAAAAAGCTAAATCCTTTTACTGAAATATGTTTATTAACTCATTTTTATGTATTACAAAAATATACGATTTCTTAAAACTAATAATAGATAGAAAAATGAATAAGTTCCTGATTATGACCACTAGGCCACCGCGATCACATTTCATGCTTGAAATCAGTTAAATTTACACTTTTTTTTCTTCGCTAAGCTTTAATGCTCTCCTTCAGATTCTGGCCTTATATTTTGGAACTTATTAAACTTATAAAAAATGTATCAGTTGCGTTTATGATTGATAGATTGAATAAAAATGATTGAGATTTACGTATATTTTTAGAGGGAAAAGTGTTGCAAAATAAATACTCAGAATTATTTAATCATTTAATCTAATATCTTTGTATAGAATGGATACAGTTATGTAATTGATAAATACAGTAATATCCTGAACTTTCACGATAGGTGAAATTGAGTGACGAAAGAAAATAATTATTTAGGAAAAAATGTATAGTAAATTCTTAGATAACACAAATACAAAATCGCAAAACAAAATTATTTTAATGCAGATAGTTCCATAAAGTCTAAAATACTAGTCTACCGGCTCAAAGAGTTTTTGTTTTTGTCTCAAAAGATTTCCTCGTAGCATGCTAATATTTTTTTTTATTTCCTTGTTTAGTGTTGAAAAAATACGCACGTCATTGGAGTCATTTTTTTTTAATTAATATATGTAACTCTTTTTCAATTAAAAACGATGGATTTCTGTTAAATCCCCAACCGTCATTTAATCTTCTGACTGAACTGGGTTTAAAGACTAAATTTTTCTTATGTCTTACATATAAATGCCCATGCACTTCTATGAGTTCATTAAGTATCAGCTCTTGATTTTGAGATCCACCAGTTACTAAACGTCATCATTATCCTAAATTTATTTGCCTGGAAAGATCGAAAACTTGTTCAATCACATTACCAATTTCAGGAAACGGGGAGTGAGTATTCTGCTCAAACATATCTCTAATCGACGAAATCTGAAAATCGCTTAACTCCGGGTTCGCGTAATTTGGGGCAGCTTGAGTCAAGGTATAACTGTTGCATTTTTTACAAAGTATGGAAGATTGAAGATTTTGTAAACTATATGAGGATCTATGACTAGTGTGTATTTAATAAAATATAAGGAGAAAATTAAAATTGGTGTAATAATTCAGATAAATTAAATAAAAAGTGCATGTTATATTTGAGCAATCTCTGCAATGCTTATAAAATTTTCAATGCAGTCATAAAATTTTTTATATTCAATTTTCTAAACATCAGCTCAGTTTTTCCTTTCATTACTTATTCATAACACAGCCAAATAGGCTGCATAGATTATTTGCGGTTTCAAGGATGAAAAATAATGAAAATTCAAAGAGAACAAAAAATGGTCGTAAATAACCGTTAAGAAAAAGTTGCAAATCAAAACCATGAAAAGGCTACCTGTTTTTTCTTGCTTGGAAATAAAATAAATTCCAACATAATCTAAGAAACTTAACTTATGAGAAGAATGAAAAATAATTTTGAAACCCAGAGGATCAATAATACAATTAATTTTCAGTGGATCATTTATTTAAACCCTTTTGGTCATTATCGCTTAACATTCTACTAGTAATCTGTAACAGCAGAAGCTGAATAATTGTCAGAAGCAACGGCAGTGAGTTCACATAATTCGAGACCCATCATCATAATTTATATCTTTAGTTATAACTGGCATGGGTAATGAAGAATCTTATTGAATCTCTCAACGGTCTTTCCTTGTGACTCATTCAGACTAACTTGTAAATTGTTTAATTACTAATTTCGGTTAGAAGTAGTATAAAACCTTGATCAGTCACAATCCACACCGCATGCTCCTCGGAAGACGAATCCCCTTAAGACATAAATTGAAATGTAAAAGAGTAAATAAAATACAGGGCAATAAATTTATCAGTGTCAATTTTTGTTGAAAAATTACAACAGAGCTTAATTATCATTATGGTACTTCCTTTTCCACAAATGTAAATTAAAATTGTTTCATTGATGTTTAAAAAAGAAAAATAAACGAGAAACTAACTCAAATTGAATTGGTGTAACTTTACAATTTTCTAAAACATTCCAATCTTTTCGTCAACATAACATTTTTGGAAACTAACTTGCATTAGGAAGTATTCTAAAAGGCAATATTCTCAAAAATATCTTTATAGAAACGTCAAAAACCTTTTTTTTTTTAAAAAAGTGATTTCAAAGTAGCTAAAAATGTACAACCTACCTTTCAGATTCAAAGAATTAAAGTTTTCCATAGTAAAAGGGCTCAGCAACACATGCATTTTACAAATTAATCTTCTTAAAGAATCAATTTTAGAGCAAGTAAAATAACTGTAGTTTAAGTAACTATTCTAAACATTTTTTAAACCTGCTTCTATCAAAAAACTTGGTAGATATTGTGTATTTGATAAAAGATAAATTAAATATAGAAATTCATCTACAAAACTGGCAAATTTCCACCTTTTGAGACTACGTTTGTCATCAGCTGACCCAGTTCCTCTGTATTCAATGAAGCGAATAATCTGAAAGGCATTGATGTGTACTGGGTCAACTTCTTTGTCCAGAGTGGCTAAGTCAACAAACCCTGTTATCTTTCTCCAGCAGGAACATTCCAAATTCAGCTTGAGAACAAAAACTATTTAAGTTTCCATATCATTTTAGTCATTCACAATATAAAGAAACTAAAAACACGTTAATTTCATTCTTTTCTGATCTGCAATATTAAAAATCGAGATTGAACAAATGTATGCAAGACTATCCTGTCTCGAGGGACTGAACAGTAAGTTACACTGGAAATATCAAAAGATTGGGAATAATTCAAGAAATTCATTTTGATCATTTAAATTCCGAAATTAATATTAGTTAAAATGATATTAATTAAAAAGCAATTATTGATCAACTATTCAGTTTTCCTTAAAATGTTGGATATTGGCTAGAGAGAGATAAGAATTTTGGTGAACTAAGCTTAAATATTTCTAACGAGACTTTTGCTATATATAATCAAGCAATGCTTGAGTTTGGTTACATGATGTAAGAATGTTTTTTTTTATAAATGATTTTTTTTTTCCATATGATTTTAATTTTAACTCAAAGAACTTTCGAGGCTTATTAATATACTCACCATGAAGAGTTTTCAAAGGTCTTTTAAGTTTATTAGGTTTCACATACTGTCTGTTACCAACATATTTTTGAACAAATAACACTCACAGGGTTTTTCTGCTCCGTTTACTTTAGTAGTGGTAAATCGAAAATTGGAATATTCTTGAGAATACTTACTTGACTTAATTTTCTGAACTAAGCTCTTCTGCGCACTGGTTGATGTTTTATTATCGTCAAATGCTCGCTTACGACTTAAAAATTTATCCATGTCTTTGTTAATCTACTGCAGTAAATACATAATACCGTGAATTACAACTAAAGCGCAAATTATAAAATGTACTTTCAAGCTAGATCCGGTAGCTATAGAAGTATCGACTCGACCAAGACTAACTGAAATTCTACGAGGTACAGCATTTTTACTTGTTTTGCGCAGACGTTCTTTAAGTTGCCCAGGCTCACGCAGACGTTCGCGAGAATAATGCTAGATGTGATGGATATAACAGAGAGCAAAACAGATCGCATACTGTTTTTCTAATGACCTTTCTAATTTTAGAAATGGATGATGGAGGAAATATATCTTTAATTAAATATTATTTTACACAATCTGCTCAAATTTTAAAATTAGCGAAAGGAAAAAAATAACATAATAATTAGTCTATTACATTAAATTAATTTGCCTAAAATAAATATTATTTAAAAGTAACATATACAAAATTTAATGCTTATCTTGTTAATTTGGACGGTTTATAATTGTTCCTTTTGTAGCTTTAGCGCCAAGTGCATCATTTTTGCATTCAATACATTATTATTGTATAAGGGGGGGGGGTAAAAATATGATTGAAAATTAGGTCGCAAACATTGAAAGTTTTAGAAGCACTGTATTAATGGAGGATAATGACAAATTATTATAGCCTTTCAAAAGAAAAGCATAAGGTCATACGATAGTGCTTTTCTGTTTACTTCAATAAGTGCATAGATCGTAACGCATAGAGGAAAAGGAACATATCGCTTCAGAATTCATGATCAAATATACCATAATATTTCTCATCCGCACCCAGCCCTAGCAAAAGAAGAAACCATGAATGATTAGTACTCTCAATCTAAACTGCTACCCATGTGGTAAAGGAGGCTTTTGCATTAATCAGTCTTTTTCTCAATTGCAGTTTAATATTGCCGGTATTTCATCTGGAGAACTATTTTTAATCCTATTTAGCACATGGGTGTAGGAGGGGAAACTTATACAGCAGTATATCGTTGATTCGTAAGTGGAGGTTGAGAGTAACCGTTTAAACTTCATTCGACATAATCAGAGACCGCGACAAGTAGAATCATATTTGGGTCTTCCCAACCAAATTAGTGCGTCGGCTACTGAAGCTAGAATTAGACGAGGTGTTACAAATATTCTTCCATCGAGTTTAACTAAGAGTCTAAGGTGCTACAGCTTAACTTTAAGGACGTCATGTTAATAGTAGTAGAATGTCGTAAGCCAACCTTAGTGTCAATTTTATTTTCAGCACTGATAACGCTAGATCAAAGATAACATTTTTCCTGGATAAAAGCTGCATGATAATTCCCATTCGGTTTCTTGAGATTTTTATATTACGAAACACTATTAAAGATTTTTAAAAAAATTGCAATTTTTTTTCTCAAACATTCAGTACATTACAATTAGTGGATATTTTGATGTTGTTTGTTAATGTTTATTTGTGTGATTTTGTATTCCACTTCAGTGTTTCCTTCTTTTTTTTTTAAAATTTTACTTTTCATATTTGAGGTAGATCAAATAATCGTTATCGGTGCATGAAAATTTAAAGCTCTTACTTTAAAATTTTACGATTAGAAAATACTAGTACTTCGTGGAGTCCTTCATCAGCCGGGAACCCTGAAGTTTCGCCTCATTTAATTAGGAGAGAATGTCTGACATGTGTCACCGGACTTCCCTTCTTTACCCCGCCCGGGAATGACACATTAACCGACATTGTCCTAGAACACAGCTAGCTATAATTAATTTTCGAGAAGGCTATACGTATATTGTGGATGAATTTTATGAATACTAAGTCACATTTCCTGAAAAGTCATTTACCTTTTGAAGTTTATTTCATGTTTAAAAATGCTTCTTGTATACATACTTTAATACTCCTGTCATCTATTTCTGAATAAAAAAAGTCTTGTAACATGAGATGTTTGAATAATAAACTGGTAATTCTTGTTATACATTGCAGTTTAAAGATATAAAAAATCTCTTCTAACATATATTAATTTTCAACCACGAAACACCAAAAGAAAATCTCTTTATTATATTACATGTAATATAATGCACATAATTCTGCACAATTATTTTCGATATATTTTCAAAGTAGCTTTTTAAGATATATATATATATGATTGTTCAAACTATAATTTTCAGTCTATATATTTACATTCAGAGGCTTCCATTTAGATAAGCCATCAAGACCCTAAAGATTTAATCCATAGCAATGAAAATTATTAAAAGGGGTCTTCAGAAAATGCATATTTTTATCAAAAGAATTTTTCAGCTACAATTTTTTTATTTTATTAAATAAACTAAAAAATGCATAATTGGATTTATATCCTGAAACATAAATTTAAAAAAAAACTATTTGATACTAGTAAAACAGTTATATATGAGAAAATAAATACAATTACCACAAGCATTGGTTTTAAAAATATATACTCCGCACTTGTGCTTTCCTGAAACAAGAATTAAGATGAATACTATTGAACAAGATTAGTAATATCGAAGTATTTGTTAACCATTTGAAACTAATGCCATTTCAGTCGTCTTTCGCGTAATATTTGAATTTTTAAAGGGGGATTCCTTAAACTTTTCAAAGTAAACATACATAATTTTTGCTTTTAAGTATTTCATCAGTAATATAACATCGTATATTACTGTAATTTAACACTTTTATTGTTTAATCTCAAGTATAAGCATTCTATTAAAAAGATCTCTTATAACAAAGTATATTTTAAAACAGAGATGGGAAAATAGAGGATCATATGCGTCCCAGAAAAAAAAGTCAGAAAATCCACTTTGACTGAGATTTATTTCTTTTATTCGTCTTTTATTTTTCATTATTAGGAAAACAAAGTACCTGAAAGAGTTTCTACTAAACGATCATCTGCAGAATTCTGAGGACGAAATCCCTGAAAGATTTCAGAATTTAAAAAAAAATTGAGCCTAAATTCAATTTGTTCTGCTATCCCATTACTGCTGATATTGACACAGCATCTGAGGAGCTACAGCTTGAACTTATGAACCTGCAGCTCAACCGCAGTGGAAATTAAATGTTTTATTCTATGACACACACACACACACACACATTAACTTTTATAAATCTTTGATAACTGCAAAACTTCCATGTATGAAGAAATTTGAGGCGGAAATTGTTCATTATAATTTAGTCGAACTATATTCATAAGCAAAGTTTTTCTTGGATGAATATCAAAATCGAAGCAAGTTGGCTGAAAATTACTTGCCGGCTATAGTGAAAATTTCAACACAGGCAATCTCATTCTTAATTTCAAAAATATTGTAGTAAAGCGTGATATAGGATGCATTTGTCTCAATAAACTGTTTATAAAATTAAATGTACAATCAGCTATATACAATATGAAATTACCACAGTAAATGAATTAAATGAAACTGCCACTATTTTACTTAACTTGCATTAGTGCTTTTCCTAATTTCAATATTTGCGACCCAATATTCAATCATAATTTTTATCACGCCCATCGCCCTTCCATACAATAGCAATGAATTTAATTTTAAAAAAACTATATATTGACGTTATTGCTACAATATGACTTTAAGCTCTTGCCACCGGCGAATATAAACATCATGCTGAGCCAAGACATTAATTACACCGCACATATACATACGTCTTTCGGAAGATAGAGAGTATGATCTTTTCTGTGCACTTCAATGCATAAAATTTTTTCCGAAGGCTTTGGAATGTGATTGAAGGAACTTGACCATGTTTGTGAAAGATTTACTTATTTCAGAGGATTTTCTCTTATTTATTTCTCTCTCCCCCAATATATCACATACCTGTACCTACGTGGAAAACGGTGGCATTCGGGAGCGAATCACGTAACTTTTGAACTACAGTTAAAGTATTAATTATAAACCATATAAATTATCAATATAAGTGTTAATTTTTGAATATAATTTTTTATATGAACTGTTCATGGGGTTATTGTTAATTATTAATGGTGTTCTTAGTATTGTTAAATTTATTGTAAAATACATATAGTGCAATTCTAATACATTTATAAGTGTATTTTATCAGTGCAAAGGTGTATTCTATTTTTTATTATGTCAAAATGTATTTTGTTTCTGTACTTTGAATAAATAAATAATTTTTTAAATAATATTTTGTTTCAGACTTTTTAATATGCTCGCGCCCCACTCGCAGAGTTATCACATCCTCCTAGGGGTGTGCGCTTCACAGTTTGAGAAAGCTGACTTACATTTATTATTCTTTTATAATGAATTCATTTTATATAAAGGGGGATTCCGATAACTTCTGCTCTTAAAATGTGACCTGCGAACCAAAACATGCTACCCACCACTGCTCTAAATGACGCTCTCGAGAAAGAAGAAGAGATTTGCAAAAAATTCAAAATTAATAATGTGCTTTAACCATAATATAATTCAAAATAACAGGATTTTTTTTTCAATATTTATCTGCATACTTTTGCGAAGCTCTGTTCTTATCTAAAGAGTTTTAATCAAAATTTTTAAATTTATTATTGGTAGAATCGACACAATTTTAAGCTTGTAAAAATTTATTTATTTAGTCAATTGATAATTCTTCAATGAGTCAATTCTGCTTCTTTGTAAAAATTAATATATTGCCAAATTAATCGAAAACATACATTTATTTTAATAGAACTTAAATTACGTGATATATTTTCTTATTAATTGTAATTCCTGGACATTTTATTTAATGTCTTATCTAAAGAACTACTACGTTTGTTAGGTATATAAAAACAGATTCGATTATTTCGTTACAGTTGTGTTACCTAAATGTAGTTTCAAGTAATCAATGCTGAAAATAAATCAAACGTTTTGATGACATTTATTTTCCTGACTCTCTTTTCCCATTAAAAACATCAAAACACTTTCCTTCATAACTGTAAATTCTTTACAACTTTTTCACTCAATTAAATATTTACTGTTTCGTAATTTTCTTCAAATCACATTTAAGAGGGATCTCAAATATATATTTTTTTTCCTAAGTACCAAAGATACGCAATAAATCCTTAATCTTCTCGTTAAATTTGGCTTTTTATTTGATATTTTTCAAGCAATAACGATAATTGCTTGACCATAAAAACAATTCTAAATTGTTTGAGCCAGAGAAAACCATTTATCATACTGAATTTCTTTCTTGTTTAAAAATATATTTGTAGCAAGGTTCCTCTTTTTCATATGAAAGTGCTCATTTATTTGATGCTGTGTTATTTCTGGACCATTTAAAGATTTAATGAAACGTGATCTAGAAAAATACTTAAAGAAATATCTTAACAATTAATCTTAGTAATTATTCGGGGTATTATTCAAAAAAATGGCAAATACTCTTATGGCGAAATATCAAGAAGTTGGAGCAAACATTTATTACAGATATTTAAAATGTGTTTAGAACTGTATTTTTCTCGGACATAACGTCATTTATAATGTTTTTAGTCCAGAAGTATTTATTTATTTTTTATTTATTTTAAGGCCTATATAAATTAATATTTATTTTATGGTGTAGTATGTTTTTTTTATTTCTCAGTTGTGGCTTTTATCATACACTATACCAGCGTTTCTGAAACTGTGGGGTGCGTTCCCCTAAGAGTGATAACCCTACGGGGGGGTCACAAACATATCGAAGAGTCGAAAATGAAAGATTTTAAAAAATTAGAAATTTACTGAATAGAATCAAATCAAAATACATTCTAACAATAAAAAATAAATACACTGTTCCATTGATATATATTGACTTATAAATGTATCAGTACAGCACATTGTATTTGATAACAAATTTATTAATACTAAGTTAAGAAAAAGTTTAACAATTATTAAACTACCAAATGCTTGCCATATTAAAAATATTTACAAAATTTAATACTTATCCTTATAATTTGTACGGTTTACAAATAAAATCGCATTGATGCTTTGACAAAGTACATTATTACTCCATTCAATACATTGTTATTGCGTGGAGCTGGAAGGGGCGATGAAAATTATGATTGAAATTTGAATCGCAAGTATTGAACGTTTAAGAAGTACTACACTACACCAATGTTTAGGCAGACCATTACTTTACAGACTGTTTTATTGCCATAAATATAAGAAAGCGTATTTTGAGAGTAAATGAAAATTAATTTATATAGAATAATATCAATCACATGGAAAATTATCAGTTTAATAATATTTTTAATATTTAAAAACATATATAAAATTTTTGAAAAATAAAATGAAAAATAAGAATACAGTACAAACAATATAGAATAGGAATATTCTGTGGAAAAAGATTTTCATCATGCTAACTTAAGCACATGCGTTTCATAATCACTGTCTTATTGACGATAAATAAATAAATATAATATATTTACATACACTAAATTTTCTGATGTAGAACATATTTAAATCTTATAGTGGCAATTGTAATCGTAAACGGTACAATTTTCGGAAGAAATAAAAGGTATCCTGCTAAAAATTTAAGACACATTCATTCCCGGGAGATAAACATGGGAAATTAATTAGTAAGAAACTAAATTGCAATATAAATGAATAGAATAACCTATACTAATTAAAATAATTAATTCATTATTTTTAAGTCTTTTCTGATTATGAAATTGGGTTTTTTGTGTGTGATTTCTATAAGTTTATTTAGTGTTTCTATATAAAAATATTCGCAAAATTCTGTTTTTCAGCCTAATTATTCATTTTTAATTGAAATTATCAGAAATAGATTAAATGATTCCATAAAAGGTTATGAGCCTTTTGATCAAAGTTAGTTGAATCGTTCTTTGAAATGATAAAAAAAGGCATTTATAATTTAATTGATCTTTATATGTGAAAACTTGTAATGGATCTTTGGGTGTGAATTTTGTTTGAAAGCTGTTTTAAACATTCTGTATTTAAAATTGCACTGCTAATAAAAGAAAGTTGTCTTCAAAGCTTATTTTCCGTTAATGACTTATATGTATGCCTGCGTTTATAATCTGTTTTTGAAACCCTTCTGCAACATGTATATATAGAAATTTGCTTCATATTATAATACCTTTAACATACTTACGTTCAAGGGTTTCTATATTTGCTTCAATTCAATTATCGTACAATCCGGCGTATAACGCTCACATCTAACACAAAAATTTCTAAATTTACGGATGCGAGTTATACGCCGGATATAAGAACGAGAGCTAAAAAAATAGTAAAAAATGACCATAGAAAAAAATAGATTTCTCTATTTTTTGAAATGCTGCTTTTTAAAAATAAATGACATTCTTTATAGAATTTAAAGGATTGTATACAATTTTTTCCAAAACTTGGAAAAATACCTCAAATAATTGGCTTCAAAAATTTAACAATATTACGCACGTATATTTCAGATTTCTTAGTAAAAGCGGGGATGCACGTTATATGGCGAATATAACTAAAAATTAAAAATTTCTGCTTGAAAGAATAGGTGCGCGTTATATGTCGGATTTTATGGTAAATACTTTTTTAATACCAAACTTCGAAAATAAACTGAAACATAAAATAAGTATTAATTTCTATTCGAAGAAAAGTTACACTAAAATACAAAGGAATGCATGATTATTAATGGTGTTAATTTACTAATTGTTTTAAAAAATGCAAGCAAAATTTACATTCACTTGGTTTTCCTACATATGAAAAAAATAGAACCTTAGAAAAATGTTGCAGGGAGTATAGCTTTTAATTTCTATAACAGCAAATACTTGTACTTGCGAATCCCCATTAGTACTTTTACTGTTTAAAGCATTTATGCTTCCTGTGATCACGTTTAGTTCTTTTTTATTTTGTGCTGAATATGAGAAAACAAATATGTAACATTATGTAAAGATTATTTATCGAAAGTTTTATATATGAATGTTATTGACTCAAATTGAGAAATGCAGTTTAAGAGGCAAATATTCTGGTTGTGCTTTGTTGATGTACAGAGAAAGGAGTTCAATTGATTCAATACATAATTCTAAGACTTTAGATATTTATGCAAGATTTTCCTCTTCTGTTACACATTAGTAAAGCATTTTTCATGTATTATTTATATAAGACTTTAATTTCAAAAGCCAAAACATTCTATAAACTAATCTAATAATATGTACGTGCCTTAGGATATTGTTCTTAGTTATAATTTGATACAATCAACAAGTTTAAATGGATTGTATTTAAACAAAATTAAATGCATGTAATTCTTGATAAAAATAATATTTTATTTTTTTTTCAATTTATAATATTATTAGAGTTTATTGGACTTACACTTAAATATATATACAGAATACTTCTCGAAGAAAAGTCTGTTTCAAGGAGAAAAAAGTTAAGAAATCGATCATGATCCTCGAATTCTATATGTTGAAATTTCTCGACCAACTCATAAGAGTTGTGAGTACGTGATATTTCTGATCTCTTTACAGACTATATTTATTCTTTGGGTTTTGGATGAGAAAAGAAGTTTAAAGACCGTGCTTTGAATTTTAAAAAAATGGGATTTAAAAATTTATTCAATTTCCAACCAAACGTGCTTATTTTATAAGCAGTTTTTCCTAATTCTAAAAAAGATAGATTTAGATTAATAGGTCAATCAAAATGTATATACGATATAAAGCTATCAAAATGTTGAAAATTGCATGAAAACACAAATTTATTTTAATTTCTTCCCTGAAAATCAAATTATATTTATGATAAACGATTTTTCATATGCTAACTTATTTTATTCGACTAGTATTCTCTAAATATTTAGACTATCTGTATATTTATAGATAAATCTTTTTATTAGATTAATATTATTACTAATTAATCTAAAACTTGTTTCTCCTGATAAATAAGAAAAATCAATACCTATCCGTTTCATTTTCGTAAAATATGTTTGATATTCATTTCGAAGATTGTAAGAATTTAGAATATGTGTGTGAAGATTTAATGCAGCGTTCACCCACTGCCAACGATTAAAGGAAAGAGGGAGCAATTGCATTATTTTTCTTCGTACTTTACTTATAATTCCTTTTTTATTATTATTAACAATTTTTCGTGCAGAATGCCTTGAGGGACAGCCTTGAATATGACTTTTAGAAAGGGCAATCATTTGGCGATTTTAATAAGCATAGAAGTAAACGAAGGAATCCCTGTGTGTCTACTTATATTTGGTGGCAATGAGATTTCTAGTTTTTATACAAAAACCAGACAGTAATGGATCGAAAAATGTGACAAAACGCTGAAAAATGCTTACTCTCGTATTGAAAAAAAAATTTTCTTGGATATCAGAAACGAAAGGTGCTGTCGTTTAAGGTAACTAGGAGGTCTGCGAGAAGGAAAATTAACTTTTTTGCACCAACTTTAAATGATTCTCACTTACTTAAATTTAAAGTAACGGAAGTAAAATTTTTACGTTGATTTATCTGTATAGTTATGTACTTGTTAATGTAAAACAAATATCATTTTAAATAACAAATAAATCTGTAAGATCATTAATTAATCTATAACTATTTTTTTTTTATTTTCAAGCATGTTCTTACCTTTAGGTACACATTGTATAAAATCTACTGCATATATTACTATAAAATTTCACGGAGTTTTTGTAAACATAACAATCCATAAAATAAACGAAATAAATTTTAAAATATAAATTAATAAAAATTTTAAAAAATTAATTACTGATTCAAATTTCCTTTCAATTGTGTGCAGAAATTGTGCTATATCTGAAACTTCTGAATGTTTATTTGAAAATGAATTCATTCACTTTGTTAAAAATTTGTTAGTCTTGTATTATGCAAAATATCAGCACTATAGGTAAAGTAGATTTTGAGGAAAGTGTACCGGAATCACCAAAAAATGCGTTTTGAGAAAATTGCAAATAAAGATACTTTCATCTATGATTTGTAAAATAATATATTTTAATACAATATAAAATCATACCATTGTTAATTGGATTATTTTGCCCCATTTCTCAGTTTTTAAATTGTAAGTTTAAAATTCTAGATTCTTTAGAAGTCTTTTTAATGACCCCTTCTCTACTTCATCAATACGTGTTATCAACGATTCACATCTTCTTCCATTTAAAATACTGAAGTTTTATACCTATAAGTTTTAGTATTTTTACTTCGCTTTGAACATCATCATTACAGGATATTACGAAATTCCTTACACATATTTTTAATGTTAAAAAAATGCACAAAAAATGTCTTTGATGAATTTACGAAGTTAATTTGATGTCTAATTTAAATGAGCTCTGTTTTTAAAAAAAATATAATGAAAGAATATCTGTTTTTGAATTCTTACATATGAATATTTATTTATTTTAATGCAAAACCAAAAGTAACACAAACATGTAGAGAGTTATTTATGAGCATTCAAATGTTAACAATAAACAGTTAGGAAAAACTAAATTATCTATTTTACAAGCTTTGTATTTAATTTAGAATAATCCTCAAAATCTACTTTGTACTATATGCCCTTGATTTAACATTTAAAAACTACTTTTTGAGTACTTATAAATGCAATACTGGACATAATTAACATTTCAAAAGACAATTTTTTTTTTCATAATTTTGTAACAAATCATTTCAATTTCCCTAATTTTTTGCACAAAAATGTACAATTTTCAATAAATTTGAACATATAATACAGTAGAATTACATTCTTCGAATAGAAAAATTAGTTTTTTTAAATACTTATTGAATCACTACGAAATTTGTGAAGAAAGTGTACCTGAATCACAATTACATCACATTTGTTTACAATTTTGAAATTCAATTTTCTAACGTTCTTTTGATCGAATTCTCACAAATAATAAATCTATAGAAGCAGCAAAGTGCCTTCTATTTCTTAAAAGTAAAACAAAAAAAATGCAAAATTTAAAGCACTTTCACGTCCCAGTTACCTTAAGAGTTTAAAATATAAGCAGAACAAACGCATGTCTCCAGACAACTAATGTACAGCAGAATAAAATAGGTCCAAACCTTTCTGGTTCAAAAAGAGAAAATCTGATCTAAATTGGTTGAAAACAAGCATAGCTAGGTGATTTGATTGTTCGACAGAACACACTCCATGAACCACTAAATGGAATTCTGTCATATTATTTTATGGAAAAAAAGTTTATTTAGATGGTCATGATGATTATCAATACTACTGGCATAAGCTTAAAGGGGACGAGCTTATGTTAGTATTTTATTCAACTCACCAAATGAGAGGAGAAAGTTTGACTATAGAGGAAGAACTAGTCTAGTGTTCTAAGTGGTAGGTAGAATTATCAAAATTTCATACAATATATCAGAATCTGAACCGTGACTGCACATAATTAGACAACGGTGCATGAATTTACACAGAAAATGCTGTGAAAAATTGGTTCAGTTGAAAAATATTTGAATTCACCATGGCCAATCAAAATTTCTGATAAAAATCTTGTAAAAAATACCTAGGCGAAGCTCGTTTGATGGATATATGGGAAAGGAAAGCAATATCTTTAGTTTAAGAACGCACCTATTCACGTTTGGCACAATTTTTGTCAAAATGAAATGGAATTACTCTTTGCTTCAATTACAAATAGGGTCTTTGACTTGATCAACACAAGTAAAATATGTGTAGTTAAACTTAATAAGAATATGTATATTTCTCCATATACTGATTTAATGCAAAGAAAATCATATTGAGCAAAAAATATATATTAAACATTTATGTTCTATGTAAGAACATTATTGTAAGAAAATTTAGATAGAGGTTTAAAAAGTGAACAAAGAAAAAGCGCATTAGGAACAGGATCTCTTTTTTAACACGCTTTTATAAGTTTCACTTGCATGTAACGGAATCTTAGAACTCGATTTTTACCTTCTTAAAAGATCGGATTCATTCAAAATTTCGCACACTTGTCAAGGACCGATGACAATACAATAATTTCATAATTTTGTTACATTGTCCTTTTCAGGATCGTCAGGAATAAAGATAATCAGATTTGGCGACAAATCCATTTACCACTTCCAGATTTGGCGACTTATTGCAAATATCATTTTTAAATTTGGCGACTAGTTCCATATACCATTTTCAGACATGGCGACTAATTTCATACATCATTTCCAGATTTGGTGACTGATTTCAGATTTATCGACTAAAAGAATAAGGTGTAACCTAAAGCAAGAGTTTTGAATTTGAAGCTAATTATATGCTGGTATAAAATACACTTGGGTTAAAAGAAATAAAAAAAAAATGTTCTGTATTTGAGATAGTGGAGGGTAGTTTGTGTGTTACCAATTTCTAACCATAATATAAACATTTTTCTGAAAGTGAGAATAAAAAAAAAGGCTCGTGCATATGAAAAAAAAAATAATTTGCGCTCTAACCATTAAATATTTTTTTTATTTTATAAAGCAATACGTTTAGAAATGATGATACCAATTAACATGAAAGGAACACGTTTAAAAGGTGAAAAAACGATTGACACTTAATATTACCATGTTTTTATTAACTCGTTATCTTTATGTCTGTCCGGGTGAATTTTATAATTGATTTTAAACTGTGTGACTTTCCGAGGAGCTAGAGACTTGAAGCTAGCGCTTTTATACTGAATCGAACTAAAAAGTAAATAAATTTTAGTTTGAAAAAAACTAAAAAACACGCTTTTATACTGAATCGAACTAAACAGTAAAAAATAATTCTTAATAAAGAATAAAATGATTAACGTGAAAATGAATGTCATTGGGTAAAAGCGTGGGGTGCTTTGTACTACATTTTTACACTAATTCAGCTTTTCGGAATAGAAGTTAGAAATTATAACATTTGATACAATTATAGAACACCCCACGCTTTTACCCCAATGACATTCATTTTCACGTTAATCATTTATTCTTTATTAAGAATTATTTTTTTACTGTTTAGTTCGATTCACTATAAAAGCGTGTATATAATTTTTTTCAAATATAATTAATTTTTTTCATTTTTTAGTTCGAACTACAATAAAAGCGTGTTGTTTAGTTTTTTAAACTATCATTTATTCATTGTTAAATTTATCCTGCGTTTGATATTTGAAGCCGGAATTACATGGCTGTGGAATTAGTCTTGCTCTTCAATGCATATTAATTAACGGATCTGAAGTGTATTTATTCTCTCCGCTTACGAAGCCTCGGATGAGTCCCGTATCGTTATATTAGATTCCGTCTCTTTTGAACAGGTCAAACAAATAAAAGTGTGTAAGGAAGAAAAAGTTCGAATTACAAAAATGTTTAATGTATCATGTTTTTTTAAGGATTAAATATTATAAAATTCCTCCTTTATGTTTTTGTTTTCTTTTTCCCATTTCATGCATTGTAATCCACTTCCGAGCTATAGTCCGAATTTCAAGTATCTAGCTCCTCGGAAAGTCACACAGTTTAAAATCAATTACAAAATTCCACCCGGATAGACATTAAAGAAATCGAGTTAATAAAAACATGGTAATATTAAGTATCAATCGTTTTTTTCACCTTTTAAACGTGTTCCTTTCATGTTAATTCGTATCATCATTTCTAAGCGTATTGCTTTATAAAAATAAAAATATTTAGCAGTTAGAACGCAAATTATTTTTTTTCACACGCTCGAGCCTTTTTTTTTATTTTCATTTTCAGACAAATGTTATATTATGGTTAGAATTGCTAACACACACCCACCCTCCAATTTCTCAGATACAAAAAACTTTTTTTGTTTTATTTCTATTTACCGCAAGTGTATTTTATACTTGCATAAAATTAGCTTTAAATTCAAAACAGTTACACTTTAGGGTTACACCTTATTCTTTAGTCGCTAGATCTGAAATAAGTCACCAAATCTGGAAATGATGTATGAAATTAGTCGCCATACCTGGAAATGGTACATGGAACAAGTCGCCAAATTTAAAATGATATATGCAATAATTCGCCAAATCTGGACGTTTTATCTGGAATTGTCACCAAATCTGATTATCGTGATTCCTGACGATCCTGAAAAGGACAATGGGACAAAATTATGAAATTATTGTATTGTCATCAGTCCTTGACAAGTGTGCGAAATTTCGAATGAATCCGATCTTTTTAAGTGGGTAAAAATCGAGTTCTAAGATTCCGTTACATGCAAGTGAATCTTATAAAAGCGTGTTAAAAAATAATTCTTAATAAAGAATAAAATGATTAACGAGAAAATGAATGTCATTGGGTTAAAAGCGTGGGGTGTTCTATAAATTTATCAATTGTTGTAATTTATAGCTTCTATTCCGAAAAGCTGAATTAGTATAAAAATGTAGTACAAAGCACCCCACGCCTTTACCCCAATGACATTAATTTTCTCGTTAGTCATTTTATTCTTTATTACGAAGTATTTTTTTACTTTTTATTTCAATTCAGTATAAAAGCGTGTTTTTTAATTTTTTTCAAACTATAATTTATTATATATATATATATAGAGAGAGAGAGAGAGAGTATTATGGAATATCCTTAGGATATTCCATAATGCTCTATATGTTTGACCTCTGTATTCTGGATAGCCTTTCCATTCTGAGAATACATCACTTTCTAGAAACTCATCGGCAAGATGGCCATATGTAAACGTGCGTTTTCATCCATAAAAATTAGATCTGGTCTAGTTGCATTCCTGAAAAATCAAAACTAAAAGATTTTCATCTCTGTATTTCTCAGTAACACTAGTCATATGCCAATGACATGGATGTATATACACAAGTCCTGATGTCTATCCAGGCCTTCAAACATTCACTGCTATTCGGTTTTTCTAAAAAAATATTCAAAGGTTCTAGGATTTTATATCGGATTTTTGATTCCCTCCAATTACTCTTATTTCAATAATTACTGCTTAGTCTGAAAATTGATTGATAAGTGAAAATAAATATACCAATGTGTTCTGAAAGACGTTGAACGGACCCTTGTGTATGTAAATAGGATTAAATTCAAATAGCAGGGCTTATTGATTTTAAATATTTACTGCCATGCGATCTCCTTCTCAAATAGTGAATCACATATAGTAGATTTTTTGTTCCCTTCATATGAAGATTTTAGTGCTGACAAAAAGCTGATAAGTGCTGCATGCACTCCAATTAGAAAACAATATAAAGGAAAAACCTCAGTCCCCATCGATTACAAAGATTCTTGAAGAACATTATCTATACTTTCTCTGCACAGAAACAGTCTCATTAAACTTTCTTTTATAACCATACATTAAAAAAGGATATTGATCTCAAGTTTGATTCAATCTATATCTGCCAATGTAGTTCCTCAAGATTCCCGATGATTCTCAATGTCTTGTCACAATTCAAACTTGATGGTTATTTTTTAAAACGATTTTGTCCGACAACTCCATCGAATGTTCAAAGAAGTACGGAAAATAACCAAGATTGAATGAAGTGCTTAAATTGGCAAATACGCATTCAAGTTTTCTTATAGATGCACAGCTATCACACATGTGTACACTTATGCAATCAGCACAAAGAACATGCATCTTTTTTTTAAAGAATTGTTTTTACATTTTGATGAGTATTCTTGAAAAAACTATATTATCGCAAATAAATTATCTTAATTTTGTAACCATTGATGCGTAATATTTATCAAAAAGCGTTTTATTAGCAAGTAACGTTAAATTTACAGTTTGCGAGTTATATTGGTGATTTTAAATATTGAAAAAAAAACACAAAATAGTTTACGAATAAAAAATTTTAAAGTAAATTCCCCATTAATAGTTTTATTGTGAAGACAAAAAGTTTTTTAAAGAAATGTTATCTTATCTTTATCAGATTTCGTGATTGAAAGTAATAAATTTGCTACTAATAGAACGTAGCTTAATAAGTTATAATCGTATGCAGTATAGGAGCCATAAGTAAAATATTTGTTTTATACTGATACACATTTTCATTGGAATTCATACAGCACATTGAATAGAATTATCAATATTCAAAAAAATAAATAAGAATACAGCTTGAGAGTAGTAATATGGTTACAAAAATTGCTTCTTTGAATAAGTGTAAAAATATATATTTTTATGAATAAGGAATATCAATCACTGCTAAATCAATACATAAATGCATCTTGTTTCTTTTTTTAAAGCAAAATCAAATGCCTGCTCTTACATAACAATATTTTTTATACTTTGGGGAAACTTTTGAAAGCTTGATAAACAGTATGCATCAAAATATATGAAATTTTACAAAACAGTAGTAGATTAAACATTTGGAATTAATCACTTAAACCAGCTTTCCCTTTTGAAGAATTCATTTGCTATATTTTCTATTCCGAAACAGGCTTAGTCATTTTTATACATTTATAATTCACTAAGTACGTTTAACATTATCTTTATAATATATTTGGCTATTTATCTAAATACACATCTTCCGAAAAAGCGAAGAATAAATCAGTATATTTGAAAACAGAGAATTCCGTTTCATCAAATCTGAATACAATCATCAAAGGATCTTCAACATCAAAGGAATTTAAAAGTGATAGTTAAACATGTCCTTGGATGAAATTATTCACAATGCAGCTTTCGGCTATCTAAGCCGTTTGAGACTGGAATAAAGAAAATTTCGTCGTGAATAAAATTCATATTTTCTACAGCAAAATAAACAGAAAGTAATCACCGATTTTCTACTTGCAAACACTTCAATGGAAGTAATTGTTAAAAATACAAAATAAGCTAGGGAAAAAAAGAAAGGTTTAAGAATCTGATGCGAAGATTTCAGTATTCTGAAGGCATAGGAGATTCTTAATTAGAAAGATAAAATATTCTTTAAAATATGAATATGACGACGAAAGCTCCTTAAAACTTCTTTATACACTCTTTGAACACCTCTTACATTACAAAAAAATTCATTCAATTAGTAATCGTTTTCTGAAAAATAAATATAGAGAATTAAAAACTTACGAAGATTTTTTGAAGTATATACTCAAGGTTTATGTATTAATTTATTAACTTATTAAAGACAGTGATATATTTCTAAGAGAGAGAAAGAAAAATATTAAACAGTAATATATCTTGTCAAATATCGATTAAAAATGAGCATTGAAAAAATTAAAATAAGATTAAGAAAAGATGTTAACTGCACTCTTACATTCGAATCGGAGTTCCTATTGTTTCAAACATGAGAAAATACTAATAAAATTCGTAAAATGTCATAAAACATTTTTCCTTTAATCCTATGAACATATACAGATATTCTCTTCATTTAAAAATTTATGTTCAGAACGGAAATAATGGAAATGTATTTCATATACGTGCTTGTGTGTAATCATAATAATGATACATTGAGTGCTGTAATACAGCAAAGTAGAACAGGAACAGCAAAACAACATTGAACTTTGAGGTTTAGGTCAGGGATAGTCTCTGTTCTCGAAGATTTCTGTTTATTTATATATGATACTAATCTGAAATAAATCTAAAAGAAAGTGATATTGAAACAACTTTTAACTAAAATTAATTTGTTACAGTCTAAAGACACAAAATCGCATAGCATCAAAAAAAGTAATCTACTTACTTAGAAATATGTAATAAACTTAAAAGTACTTAAATTAATTTGCAAAATTTGAAATTTCTAACTACGAAAGGTCATATATATTTAAAAGTGCAACATAATTCCGTACAAAGATAAAATATGTGCCCGCAAAAAATCTATAATTAAAAAAAAATAGTTGTAAATAAATATCCTTCAATTAAAGCAACTTGTTGTGGTTGAACATTTCTAAAAAATATAAGTAAAATTTATCTTTACCCAAGAAAAGATAAACTAAATTCTGTACAAATTCGAATAATTCCCAAACAAAATTGCTGAGTGCGGCATCTATGATAAAATATAAGTAAATATTAGAAATTCAGATGTAAATTAACAGAAAAAAACATTACAAACTCATTACATAAAATTTATTGCAAGTTAACTAGTTAATATAAATTAAAAAATTTAAAAGAATAATCATCTTCAGAATGTATTAAAGTTTATTTAAAATTGTTAAATGTATCGCTATATTCAATAACTACTGCGATTTGTTTTACTTTAATTTGATATATGAATGTAACTATTCCAAAATATACTTGTCATCATATTAAATTAAAAAGGGTCGTTTTATCAAATTTATTGCAGTTTAATTTTTGATCCATTATGCAATAAGATGATTGTAAAAAATGCAGCACTTTGAAGGAATCATCAGAATTAAATAACCTTTGCAGCAAATCTCAATAATATGATGTTACGTAAAATAGTAAATTTTCAGAGCCACCGCGCATGCGTGACGGGCGCAGCGACCTCTGAACTGATGTTGAAAGTATATCAATAGAGGGTTGTAGTGGGGCGTTGAAAATAATTAATTATTATTTGTTAGTGGAGAACGTTTAGTGAGATCTAAGTATGTCTCCACGACGAAATAAGGAGAAATTCCAACAAATTATGGAGTTTGAACGGCGGAGGATTATCGGCCTTCGAGAAGGAGGATTTTCCTATCGTACATTAGGAGCTCGAGTGCAGTGAAACAGTTCCACATAGATGCAAGTCTGGAAGTAGTGGACCGATGAACACCGAACAACTCGAAAAACTGGCAGTGGACGACGGAAGGTGATGTCAGTGCACGACGATCGACATCTGCCCCGCATGGCAGTGAATGACCGTACAGGTGTACTAATGTCGGCTTCGTCAAATAGTCGACGTCTTCTGCACCGTGGATTGCGTTCAATGGTCCCTTTATACATGATCCCCCTCACGCCAAACCATGAATGGCTGTGTCTGCAATGTGCTCATAAGCACAGAGCCTGGCAAGCTGAGTGGCACCAAGTTGACTTTTCATATGAATCACGCTTCAATTTGTGAGACCATGATGGCCGCATTCATGTTAGATGCCTGCCGGTGAACGCTGCCTTCCAGAGTGCGTTATCGAACGATATAGAGGCCTAACACCCACAGTTATGGTTTTGGGTGAGATTGTGAACCATGGACGATTCAATTTGCTACGATTTGAGGGTAATCACAATAGCAACAGGTACGTCTGTGAAGTTCTACCGCCTTTAGTCTTTCCCTTCCTTCAAGGCATCCCTGGAGTTATCTTTCAGCAAGATAATGCATATCTACATGTTACAAAGACTGTCCGCGACTTCTGTTTAGACCAACACATGCAACTTCTTCCATTGCCTGCTTATTCGCCGGAAGTGTCACCTAGTGAGCAGGTGTGGGATTTGGTTTGTCGGCGTCTCACTCGTGATCCGCGTCCTGCAGCTTCAAAAGACGAACAGTTGCTGATTGTACAAGCAATATGGAATTCCCTTCCACAAGCATACATTCAAACTCTGCTTGATTCCATGCCACGTCGCATAGCAGCACTTATTGCAAGGTGGTTACACCAAATATTGATTTCGGACACTTAATATTGTTTTTGTTTTTTTGTTTTTTTGCTTTGAAAATTTCGTCATTTATTTGTACCAATACAAGTCATTTAAGCATTAAATTTTAGTTAATTCTGATGATTCCTTCATGGTGTTGAATTTTTACAAACAGCAGTATATATAAAGTTATATCTGGGTAACATGTAATAAGTTGGTTATTATTCATTTTCATACTATTAAAGTAAGAGGAAAAGTTATCTTAGAAATAAATTTACTTTTTTCTTTTAAAAAATAATTGATCATTAACATATGCATGTAGATTAATATCATTAGTTTTAATATGTGTATATTTTCTTAAAAATAGAAAAATAATTTAGGTAATTTAAACTAGTAGCTTAATTTTTTGGTAATACACGTTTAATTCGTATATCATTAAAATTTATATAATTTTCTTTTAAAACTGAATAAATTAGAGTGTTGATTTTCCGAACTGTTTAATGCTGTTTAGACTACATATATCTATGAATTCTAAAAATACATTGGGATAAATATGAATTTTTACGTCTTTTATATAACATATGATGAAAAGACGTTGTTAAAACTCAACAACTTTTATTTAATCTAATCTTGCTATTCATTGGACAATATGCAATCCTAGAGGAGTAAAATATCGAAATCTATCAAAAATAATAAATATTTATTTCTTTACAGACAGTTTTGATGCCCAGTCACACAGGTTTTCACACTAGGATAAATCTAGTAATTTATTTCTTTAGATGATTTAAAATGTAGATTCTTAACCTTCAAATTAACTCGTAGATTCTCAATAAAATTACATAATCACACTATTTTACTTTGTAATTATAATTCCATCCTCCTGCTTTCTTGCTTCAGATATCTTTAAACAGTAATCTTATTTTACTTATCAAGGTCCCTTCACCACGCGAAGCTCTCAAATTCATCAAACAACAAATTGAATTCCCAGATTTTAATTGAAAAGACAGATTCGCATTTGAACCCGATGTAGTATTATTTTTTATATCAAGAACATCTGCCCTAAGTTAAATAATTGTATGTTAATGATTGTATGAAGTAAATATGTTTGTAATTTAAATCATTAATATTTTTAAAATATTTTTATTGATATAATCTTTATTATGCTTAAGCATAACATTTAATACCCACGTATACTCATCTTATAGACTGAGTTACACGCTGAATTTCCATACATCTAACCTAAATCTAAATAATGTGTCCACGGTAGCCTAGTGGTCAAGGTAAAGGACTCGTGGCTGGCGTGTCATGAGTTCGAGCCCAGTACCACTGAAGACCCGCCTTGTAGGGGAGCGATGCACGTTAAATCTGTGGAGAGCTCAAATGTCCTTCCGTTGGTGTGGTAGTTAGGAGAGGGGTTGCCTGCTCAAGTGTCGTCCTTGTCACTAGACCAAGATTCAAATTGAGAGGTCCGTCACTGAAACTCCTCATGTAGCTGAACATTGCAACATTAATGTTCACTCACGAACTAAATCTAAATAATATGAAGAAATATAGCGGTACGGTCTAGCTCGAAGTAAAACGGCCTTGGTTATACATTAGCAAATACTTAGAATTTGAACTAAGATTGTAGAGTACCATGGGAATGTACCCTCCTCTCCCCCCAAAAAACATTCAATAACTGTGAAAGATTAAAAATAAATACAATTCAGTTGCATTCAACTCATTAATTTTTGTACAAAAAAAAAGGCATTAAAGTTTTAATTTATAATGAAATATTTCAATTTATATTAGAGAAAACCCATGTATTATCATTACTTCAGTAACTTTAATTATATTAGCTATTCACACATCTTTTAAATCCGAATTATCGAGAAACGTTAACGTAAATCCATAAAAGTATATTTTATCATTTCAGAAGGTCGCATTCCTTATCTGCTTCAAGATCTAATCCAAAACTGACGTAAATAAGGAAAAAGGTTTCGATACATCTTCGAAGTGCGATAGTGAGAATGAGTAGTAATCCATCTCTCAATGGAGAAAGATTTCGAAGTTACCGAAAGAAGTTAGCAGCAAAAATAGAAAAAAAAATGGCATTAGAGAAAGCTCGGATGTTTCAGTGGCTCAGAAATTATCCGTAGAGAAAATATTGGTCTTTGTATGGAATTTGCTACTAAAGAATGCGTTTGTCTCCATGATAGGGAAGGTTTTTGTTTTGTTTACTTTTCGTTTTGAAATTTGAAACTATTCATTTATATTGTAAAGTTTGACCGGCGGATAAAGCATGCACACCTAAAATAAACGTTTTTGTGAGTATGTAATAATAGTTTTCTTTTTTTATAACGTATTTTCTTCGTTAAAATAAACATTTTAAAATCATAGCCATCATAATTATAGCATTTATTTCAGCTGTTGATCATATTTATCCTTTTTGAAGTAAAATGACGCTCAAAATTGGAAGTTTTAAAATTATTATACCGAATATAATTTAAATGAAAATTATTCAAAAATTAAGATATATATGAGATGAAACGATAAACCCTCTTGATATTCATGGATATTTCATATGTTCCAATACAAAATTTAATAAAAATCTCTATAAAAACACTTACATTTGACAAAACTCTCATCATTTTTAAAGACAAATTCATTCTTGCAATAATGGAGTTTAAGGGGACACGGTACCCTGCACACATTTTTTTTTTACTTAGATAGTTATAAGAATAAGTTTAGATTTACTGTATTCGAACACATGTGTAATAAACATTTCATAAGCAAAATACTATTTTTAAACAAACAATTTTTTAAAATTTTTAAATTTTTAAAATTATTTAAAATTATTAAAATTCCTACTAATTTTACAAATTTAAATATTTTGAACCATTTTTTTCCTTATGTTCCTGGAAGAGTTTCTCACAATTCTGTGCATGGGATTGGTATTACGAGTGATACTTTTATTTTTACAATATTTTTTTCACTGAGACACAAAAAAAAACAGTAAAAAAAGCTGTATTTAACTTTATAGATTTCTAAAAAAATAACTGTTCATCTAAATACTTATTGCATGCACAGAATTATCAAACCAACTATATTACACAACCAGAAAAAGTTTCAAAATTCTATAGTATTTATAAAAAAGCCTTAGCATTTTAAACACTTGATTATCATGAAAAATAAGAAGATGAGAAAAAGCAATCTAAAGTTTTTGAATTAAAAAAAATAACTCAAAAAGCTAAAATATAGTATTCATTCTAATATACACTAAAATTCAGGTTGCATTAAGTATTTTTAATGCAAAGTCCATCCTGAATTATCACATATTAAAAAGTAAATAAATTAAGATTAAATGGAATAAAGTGATAAAAAAAGTTAAAAAACAGCTATATCAAACTTTGTGGAACGTTTAAAAATAGCTCTTCATATAAATCCTTATTATATGCACAGAATTATCAAACATTTTATACAAAACAACCAGAAAAAGTTTCAAAGATTTTTAATGAATACAAAAAGAGCATTAGCATTTTAAATGTATAATTATCATGAAAAATATAAAGCCGTGAAAAAACGTTTAAAGTTTTGAAAGTCAATAAAATAAATGAAAGATCTAAAATTTAGCATTCATTCTTCCATATATTACATTTCAGGTTATAATAAATATTTTAACACAGTAAAATATATTCTAATTTATTAAATAAATAAATGAAATATAAATGAATTGAAATCTTGCAATATGTATCAAATGCACTAACACAATTTGTTTTGAACTTTTAAAACATACATTTTAAGTTCATATTATAATTTTTTCTAAATAAATATCATTAAAAACCACCAGGTTTATACGTGATTCCTTCTCTTTTAATCAATGAGGCGTTTCGTCGCTTTTTTGATAACGCAATTTTTTTTTCGAGCAATTGCATACACTGACAATCTTTTTCTTTTCCTCTGATAAACTCTACGATAATCTCGGCAAAGAGCTAATATTTTTGACTGTTTATTTGAAGCAAAGCCATTTTCTATTTGCCAATTTTCTAATGATTTTTTGTACAAAAATTAAATTCACAAACAGCATCACAAAGAGCAATAGTTACTCGACGTAGGGTTGCTGACGTTTATTTCGAACATTTGCTCCAAATGATGCTGTGAAGGCTCTCGTTTGCATTTTGTGTCACACATCTAATGCATCTCTGAAGAAGTTCATTTGAAGCTAATCTTTGGTAGATTGGCATAATTTTGGCTAAATGACTTTCCTTCAGGGGTGTCTTCACATGCTTTACGTGAGGACCAGGTATTTCACCACGAGCAAGAGCAGCTTGGTAAAAGCACCTAGATTCTTCTCCAGTTGGACATTTAAAATGTTGAGGTTTCTAGTCCGTTGATATGCTATGAAACAATGTTTCATAAATTGCAGTTTTCATTGCTTCAGCGTCCCCTTTGTTTGAGCGAATTGCATTTTGGTAGTAACGAGACATTTTTTTAATTGTCTCTTTCTTTAAACTGCCACGGGATCCTCCCCCCAGGGAAACACCTCTTGCCCGCCATTCTTTAACAGCTTTTCGTAAAGATGTCCATAGCCTCTCGCTAACATGGTTTATGCACTCTTCTTTTTTA
Organism: Trichonephila clavata; assembly: GCA_019973975.1. Taxonomy (NCBI): domain Eukaryota; kingdom Metazoa; phylum Arthropoda; class Arachnida; order Araneae; family Nephilidae; genus Trichonephila; species Trichonephila clavata. The sequence goes on along the minus strand of BMAO01026285.1, from coordinate 12,574 downwards.
TTTTTATATCATGACCATGAACTTCTTTAGCGTTTAAATACTAATATGTTTTTGAGTCACCATCTGACAATAGTGTTGTGTATCGAAAACCACTATCTACAGATCTTTGCCATAATTTAAGAGTAGCCTCTCTTGTTCCATGGCACATGATGATCCTACGTGATTGATAGCACATGAAGATATATGGCCTTCATACCACACATGAAATTCTGCTGAATTTTCTCCCAAATTAGATTTTGCATATTCACATTCAATGCAGCATTTGCTCATAATTTCAAAATCCATGACAAATCCAGTAAGAAGGTCAATCACACAACCTACACCTATTTGAGATGAATGTCGAGTCAGCCAAGTACCCATCAAAAGTAACATCTATATCAGTAATGGCATTGCTACTTTGATAAACACTTTTCACCTGACTTCGAACATCATTCAAGCTTTTTTCTGTAGATCTAACCAAAGATTTACATAGTTTTTTTTATACGTATTGAATGTTCTGCTTGAGGGTAAATCCATGTTCATTATCATACAAAATTTTTCCATAGCTAAATAGCCTTTCCCCACTCTTAAAAATTATTGCACCATACGCATGTTTATGTCAAATGATTGGCTTTCATTACCTTTACTGTCAGAAATTCGTCTGGATGTAAAGTTACTTGATTTAATAAAATTGCATAAAGTACAAAATACAGAGATTTTCTAGAAAATCCAAGTTTTTCACCAATGTCAATTTCTAATGAATAAGATTTTCAAACATCACACAGTAAGTTTTTCAAAAATCCTTTTAAAAATTGTACATCCATTATCAAAAAATGAGGAGCTTCAGAATCTCCATAACAATTTACATCGTTCAAGCAGCTGTCTGATAAAATTTGGCATCTCATATTTCTATCTTGTAATGTTGATGAAATAGATGATTTATCATTTCTGAATACATCAGTTTCATGACTGTTCTGTTCACCGCACCATCGCTTATTAGCTTTTTGTTTACTAACAAGACTGGATTGCTTATGTCTAGGCATGATGAATTAAAGATTAATTATTATATCCAAAGATATTCAAATGAATAATTAAAAATATCCAGTAATAAATTGATTATGTAGTTGGCTTTGAAAAAAGCCTTTTTTTAATACTAATGAATTTAAAACGTGAAAAAAGAATGCAAAGCAAAACGCAATAATGTTTCTCTCTTGAATAAAAACAAACGATTTAATTCACTTCTCTTCTAATTAAAGTATTAAGCTTTAGAATGGCACTTAAAAGTAAATGAATTGAAATTGTTTAGGCTAGGATGATAGCGTCTGCATAAGAAGTAGATGTCACTTATTTTAGTTTCGGTTTCGCTTCGACATACTGTTTAAAAAAGTTAAATAACTTACAAAATAATGCAGCTAGAGCTACCAAATTTTAGAAACATATTTTAAAAGTCACACAACTAAAATAAGACAATAAAAAAATTCGTTAATTTAGTCATTTTTAGGGTAATGTGTCCCCTTAAAATATTTTTGTATGAATTTTAAGCATAATTTTTTAAATCCAAGCCACGTGCTGTCCTTGGTGGCTACTTATTTCAAAGTTTTAAATATATTTTTTGTGTATTATATTTTTCCGCTTATTGTTTTATTCAATTATTTTTCTTAAATTTTAGTGTTCGTATATTTTTTTATGATACTGATTATAAATGTGTAACATAAATCCAGAGTCAAAACAAACTAAATATTATTCAATAGGTATTAATATTTTGACCGAAGAATAATTTGAAACAATTTATCTTGATTTCAATACACGTAGATAGTGTGTTAATTGGTCGTTTTCAATTATAACGGCATTTTTATAAATTATAAAATATATATTTAATATTATTATAAACATAAGTCAATCATTGATATACATGTACATATAAATTTAAACTATTGTTCGGATAAACTTTGCATATTTATTTACTATAAATAACGATTGAAAGCTTAGCTCATTAAATTTTTGCATTATTTTTAAGGAATTGTTTGGTTTCAAAGAAAAAGTATTATCTTATCACTTGGAACACAATTATAGAACTTTTACTTATCCTTTGTATCCTTTTATATTAAAATAACATTGTTCAATCGAACCACATCCTCACGAATTGCTTAAAACATTATTTATATGCAATGCAACCTACATTTTTCTCATGATAAATTGTATGTTATTTGTCAAAAGCACATCCAAGGTTCGGAAGGAACTCCAGTCGGTCGAAATTGATAAAAAAGAATAAATTCACTTTCTTCCGAACTCTTTTGTTTTTGTGTTATTCAAATTTTTATTCCAAAGAAGTATGGAGAAAGGTTATCCATTTTAAAAGCACATAGAAGACTCGTACATTTATGAAAGGAAACTTCTAAAATGTATTCTAAGCAAGATAGTTTCTTCTAACTTTTCAAAACTTTCAAGCTTTTTTTTATATATATCTGTTCGACCAAATAAAAGATTCTAAGAAAACACACATTCATTCTTTCTTCTAATATAAATTTTTTATAGAAAAACAATTCATTCGAATTTTTCATTCTACATGCATATTATTCTTTTTCAATTAACCTTCGTCTGACCACAAACAAGTTTTCTAAATTTCTTAAGGGGTCATCGTTCATTTTAATTTATTCATCTCTATCATTTACACATTGTTTAGGAAAACCTGCCACTCACAATTGAAAAATAAAACTTTTGAAACGATTCGACTTAAGTATTTAACATTTCTCGTAAAGCAATTCTTTAAGCTGAAAATCAGGTTTAAAGAAACAAATCTTGATTTCATATGTTGCCAAAGGCTTAATTTTAAATAAATTTATTTCTTAAAAACCAAGTTTTTTTAAACGAATATCGCAAGTTCTTAAGTCTGGAGCTAAAATGCTGCATAGGATATTTCCTCCAATTTCTTACAGGTTTTACTTACTGAATAGAAAAGAAAATACTAAAAAATTACCATCATGATATTTTTTGTGAAACTTAATTTTTAGTTTCACTTGGCGATAATTTTTTATTTAATTAAAATATATAATATTCTATGTTTGATTTTTTAAACATATCTATAAGAACAAGACTTCCCATATTAATTGTGGAAATGTGGCAGAGACAGTCTTGTGAACCCCTTGCTATATGGGAGTGAGTGTAGTCCTGTTGAAAAATGGCTCCTTGAAAAAAAGCTTCTCTTTATTCAACATTTTTCTTTTTTCTCTGGCTTTATCTTATTTTTTTGTTATTTGTATGTATAATGATAATCTAATACCTTATGAAAAATGAAATTCCCATTCAATTTTTTAAACATTTTTCTCCTAGTTCATCAGTTTATTTTTACACAAATCATTAAAATTATAATCTGAATTCTGGATTTAACTATTTCAGTTGTTTTTTTAACTTTTAGCTATAATTCAGTTTCTTTACTCATCCTTTCTTATAATTAAAAAATTACACTGAAACAAATATGAAATGTTCGCTCATCATTCGAATTATTCACATTCCAATTTTTTTTCAAACAAATTGATTACTCAAAGGTAAGTTTTTCAAAAGTAGTAATTTCAACCAGTAGTTGGAAATGAGAAAATGTGGACATTGCTGAAATGAGATTCCAATACAAATTATTTTCCAATGCAAGAGATAAGACTTCGCAGGTGGAGTTTTTTCCCCCTTACGAGGGAGAAACACTCCTAAAAATTTTTCTAGGGCACCCTTTTGCATGCTTTTCGCTCGATAATGACAAAACTTTTCGTCAAATTGTTAGATTCATCTTGACAAGAAATAAATTGCGGAAACTGTGTGTATGTACCTTAATGAAACTATCTTACGCTCCTTACTGTAAATTATCACTCTATCTCTCTCCCTCTCTTTACGTGTTCCTTTTTCAATTTGAATTTTAAATGAGTTTTTTGAATGGATATACAGTAAGAGATTTTCTTTTCTTGGTATTGGTAGTTCCTGTATGATTTTGTTAAAATCGGATCAAAAGAGGAAAAAAGGTATCTTGTTAATATTTTGTTTAAGTAAAAATCAAACTATTTTTTTTAAAGAAATCAACTGCGATTTCATTTATTAGACATTAAGATAAGGCTATGCGATTTATAGGTAGCGAAAATAACATTATATATAAGGCTTTATATAACATAAGAATAATTATAAAAAATAGGTGTTTTAAAATGCATATATCAAATTTTTAATAATATAACATTCAATGCAGTCTCTCTCTCTCCTCTCTCTCTCTCTCTCTCAAAGTTTGTATCAAAATATATGAGTTTTTAAATTCCTTTTTCTTTGATTTTTAGGTATGAAAAAGTTCAAGGTGATTGGATTTGTTTTTCTTTTTATGTAAATTGATTTTTTATATACTCAACCATTTACCGTACAGATCCAAAAAATGATAGCCACAATTCCTATAAACTATTCTTAGTTGCTTTATGCATACAATGTTTAGTTGGTGCATAATCATTCTTAAAAAAAATACAAAAAAGTATCACATAATATAGAAAAATTGAAAACAATATTATTAAACTTTACAATTTACATACACTGCTCTTAGAAATAGTAGTCAAAACGCTGTCTTGAAATTATATTAGTAACTACTTTAAATTGCTCTAAATATTTATAAAAATAAATTATTTGTGTTCTTTTAATTAAGCAATAAACCTTTTTTAAGATGATGTTTAAATAACTTGTGACCTAATTACAGTATTATCTTATAATTTATCTAATCGCATTTAATCACTCATTATGTTCCAAATGCAAAATTTAATGATGTATCTATTCAGTTTTTCTTTAGTCTCTGTGAGTGAAAAGAGAGCCAAAAGTTAAATCTGGTGTCTAATCGCAATAGTTAATTTTTATGCAAAATATAATGTCTTAATCCTATAAGCAAAGCCTTAATACTGATAAACTTTCACCAAAAGTTAAAAAAAGTTATAAAATACCAAGTCCTTATTATTTACTTTTTTTTACTATTTGTGATATTATGCTTAACATCCAACAAAAAAACTCTGAAGTATTGAAAATACTAATTTACCCTCAGTTATTAATTAATGTACTCAATTAATTGGTTGAAATAAAATGTGCAATTTGCTAACTTAATGATAAATTGAACTATTAAAGAAAAAATATCTTTACAATAGACACCATTGAAAAATAGGTTACATTTTCTTATAATTTTGGAGGTCTGTTGTTATTTTTTAGTGAAGTTTGCATATAATAGTACGAGTATCTTCAGTAATGGATATTACTTATTCAATGATATTTATTTTCATTCCCCTATGTAATTATAAATAGATTACAAATTAAAAAAGCAAACTGCATCTTCTAGATTTAATCATCACAGTTCGTCACAAATGAATTTGAGAAAACGTATCGAGATAAGATTAAATGTTAGATTAATAAATTTTAGTTTTAGCTTTTTGTAAAAAAAATATTACAACTAATTTCAATGCGCTTGATATTGTATCCCTATACACAGAGCAATAAGTAAGTTGCTGCAGAATGAATTTCTTCTTTTAGTTAAAATATTTTTTGTTTTTTATTCGAAAGCATATTTTGACATACATATATGTATTCTCATCAGTCTGAAAGACAATAATATTTTGTAAAAGAAGGAAATAGGACATTATTCCTTTGGTGTTGCTTAGTCTCAGGATACTTATTTTTGAAATTAATTTAATAAATTCAACACGGCTAGACAAAGTATACAGCTGTTTAAATAATCCTAATTTGTTAATTAATTTTTTTACAATAATATTTTTTTTAATTTAAGGTTAGAAAGGATTTTAGAAAAATAAATGTATTTTTATCAGAGAAAATTTTCTTTTGATTTTATTTTAAATGATTAATATATATTCGAATTAATTTTGTTAATGAATAATTGCATACAGTAGCTTCAAAGGTCTCTCGCTTGGCAATTGTCAACTAAAATAAGGAAATACAGAGAAATCTTTCTTCAAACGTTCTTTTTCTTTAAGAGTACTCAAATCTTAGAACTTAACTCATCCAAATGAATCTAAATAGTAAGAAATAAATGATTGCATGCATATAATGCTTTGTCTTTATTAAAATAAGGTAATATATATAAAATTAGTTGAATGAATATAAAAGATGTTATAACTATTATTTTTCCACAAACATTTTAGATTACCTATCCGATTCATAAATCAGATTGTGTATAATTAATTAGGTTTTTTTTAAAATTTATTTTAAGACATAAAAAAATACAGTTCACTTGATATATACATAACAAGATTTTAAAAAGAAAAGTATGCAATGCTTAATTTTCTAAAATATTTCCAAAACATACATATTTAGATTAATTTTTGTTTAACATACTTTAACTGAATCACACGTAAGCATGTCTCATATAGTGTTGCAAATTATAGTTTCTCATGATGATATATTTAAGACACTAAGTATGGAAAAAAAATAAAAAGGAAAAGGAAATGCAAATTTTTTTGCGTATGTAAATCTTTAATAAAATTATAATTGTATATTATATCCCTATATTTGTAAATAATCAATACTTAAGGTATCCGACTGGTTGCGACAACATTTTTTTTTTAAAGAAATGGAGATAGGGGGATTTTTTGTTGTTTTTAGATTACTTTAATACATTTCATGAAAAATGTGCTAAAATTAAGAAGAGAAAAAGAAATTATTATTACTAAAATGGGTACAAATTGACAAAAAATAACATAAACGCGGCCCATTCTGTACCAAAAGTTTATGAACCAATTTTCAATTTTTTACTTCTGATGTGTTGCTATTTTATTCTATTTTGAAGTGACCTTCAGGATAAGAGATATTTTAAGTCTTACAAAAACTAGAGCACTTTATCTTAGTTGTTATATGAAATTGCTTAAAAAAACAGTGATTATATTCACATAAGGAACTGTAAATTTGGTAATAAAACAGTGACTGATAACTGTGGAGGTTAAAACACTTCTACTATTATACGGAACAAACACAAAACATTTCAGTTAATTATTTGCAAATTTTTTTGAGCAATCGTTGGCCCCGTTTGCGCATTTTCAAAAAAATACATTTAGGGTAAAACGCGTTTTGATATGTATGACATCTTTCTTAAAGTAATGACATCTGTTCTTAATAAAACACTTATAGGTTTTGTTCTAGTGATCGGAAAATAATAAATTTGGTATTTTTATAAAGCTAATAAGATGCCCTATAAAATAAATTGCCAATTTTTGGCAAAATTCACAATTTTAGGTTAGTCGGATACCTTAACATAGAAAATTTATTTTTGAACCCATTGTTCTGCATTTTGGTACAAAAGAGACACATTTTATAATTGTTTTGCTTAGCTTAGTATTTGTTTTTTTAAAAAAGGCTTTTCACAATATCATATAGCATAAACATAAAAATAGTTTGTATAAGAAAGAATAGTTAAAAGGTTCTACAGAAGAAGAAGACATTAAACTAGGCTACAACAATTTTACAACAAGCTGTCAGTTGCGGAAATTTGGAAAAAGCAGAAAAGATAAGAGAAACCTCACGGGCTAATGCTTAAAAAAGACATTTATAAAAAATGTCTTAGAAACTTTTTAATTAAATGCATTCCAGATATCTTGACAAAGGTGTATTACTTTTTTGAGATTTTCTTCCGACATGTAGCAATCTTAGAAGAAAGTTCTAATTTCTAATTTATACAACAAAATTAATCTTTTGACATTTCTCTTTATAAATTAAACATTAGAAAAGGTATTAGTATAAGACTGCAAAGTATATCTTTTGAAAGTCACAAAAATAACATAAATTTATCATTATCTCAAGAAAATGTAATTTGCATTTAAATTGCTTCCATGAAAGTAAATATGTGGCATTTTAATGAAAATGTAATTATAACACCCTCATTTACATTTGAAAGTGAAAAAACAGCCAATGCATTATAAACTTCAGAATATATCATCATGAAAAAAATAAGAGGTATAACTCAAAGGCTGGTTCTTTTCTGTTTGAGAACATCGAATCTATGAAGAAAAGATGAACTTAAAATGTATGCATCCAAAGATTAATTGGAATGAAACATCTGAACATTTAATTATAATATTAAAATAACAATTAATTCAGTGAAATTTTTACTCACTCTCTTTAAATTCATATTTGAAAAAGAATTTTATTTAAGCATAAACTATTGACCTGAAGTTGTAAGTTTCATCAATGTGTGTGATTAATACCCTATATATAAAGTTTAATTAAATATACATTTGATGTTATAAGAATTTACGCTTTAATATGGTTCATTTTTTGTTACAACAACAATGAAATATTTATATATAAAAATGTATGCGTGCATGTGTGGTTTAATTGGATATTGTCATGTCAGAAAGAATTCAGAAAAACATATTGATATAAACGGTTCTATAAGCAACATATTATATACAAATAGAAAAACGTTCACAAATCATAAAGACATCAACGGTAACATGAAAATGAGCAAGTGAAACTTAAGACAAACAAAACAGCTCTTACCCCAATCCAAAAGCTCTTCTTATATTCAAACCTAAAATACTTCTAGAATATTGCAAAATACAGCAAGATTTATTGTTTTCAAACTTATTCGTTAATCCCAATGGATGATTCATTATTTACTACGAAAATAGAACTTTTGGAGAATTAAGGCTTCAGTTCAAAAATATACTGTTCCTGTAAAACGGAATGGTAGATTTAACATAATGCTAGCAGCAAACTGATTTTTTAAGAAAGTCATCTAAAGAATATCTGTATAGAAAAGACACATATTTTTATATATATTCATACATGTGTGTGTGTGTGTAATTATCAAGCGTAAATTTTCATTACTTTCTATATTTCGAAAGAGCATAAATATAACTCTGCACTTCTCTATGAAATCTTTATATACCTTCTTTTTATAAATATGCCCAAAAAATATATTTTTCTTTCAAAATACATAGTTTTATAGTTTTTATATTAAATTACCAATTATTATTTGAAAAACAAATCTTTAATTCTCATTAAAATTTGCGAATGGTATGCCGTTAGAGTTCATATATTTTCTGCAAGAAATATTTTTGGGATAATACTATTAAAGTAAAAGTAAATATGATTTTGGCTATTTGTATTTACTGTAGAAAAAACACTTGAGCAATATCTCTTAAACTAGAAGTCGTGACCTCAAAAGGTGTCGCGTGACTTGCAGCTAGGGTCACCAAAGCATACAAAGAAAATTAAGACTTCTACATATAGATGGGAATACTGTTTATTTAAAGAAAATACATACCTAATGAACTTAATTTGCATTTATGTATAGTTGTATACGGATACTTTTTTTTTGCAAAAGAATGGGATTATTCCTCAAGTAAATGGTTTAAAAACATAAGAGCACTAAATATATGTATATTTCAAGTTCCTTCGTAAATAAAAGGGGATGCGCGTAATACGCGTTTTGTTTACCAATAAATTAAAAAAATTAGCTTGAAAGTATAGATGCGCGTTATACGCCGGATTTTACTGTAACGTTTTTCTTTTATTTTTTGCATAATTAAATTTTTTTATCATTATATTCAAAGTAAAAACTTATTAATGATGTTTATTGCTGTAAAAAAAACGTACTACAAAACACGTATGGAACTTCCCAAGCTTGAGTAAATTTTGCCAACTGCTTATAGGGTCGCGCAAAATTGTTGTTCAAAAAACAGGATCACCACCTCAAAACATTTAAAAGGGGTCTAAGGGGTGTTAAAAATTTTTTTTTTTCGAATTTTCGAAAAAAATATATCTTGTTCTTCATTTTTTTCTGAACATTTTGATACTAACCACGTGACAATACTCTAAAAACTTCGAAAGTTATTCAAAAAATTGCAAACAGCAATTTAGTCATAACAACTTTTAAATGGACACATGCCACGCCCATTTATTTTTAAATTCATGCATACCATTTATTTTTTTGTTTTTAATAAGCCTCATGAAATATTTTAAGCGCTTGAGTTGATCAGAAGGAAGCCTGCAACTCAACACATTCATTCTGCTGTGTTTTGATTCTCTTGTGTTTACTTTAGTACACGTTTTTTTAAAACGCTTATCTAAAGCGAAGATTTTTGTTGTTTTATTTTGAAAAAATCGTTGGGCAATGTGCCCCAGGAAAAGATTTAGAGAAAATAAATATTTAAAGGTAAGTGACTCACATGTTACAGATATTAAACATACGAAGAAGTGTGTAGAAATGAAAAGTACAAGTAAGTGTGCCGAAATGAAAAATGCTTCTAGTAAAAAACTTTCAGGAATTCTGACTTCATTAAAGTCAAATCTTGTTAAGGTAAGTGAAAACTTCAAAGAATATCGTATTTTTTTTATTTTATTTAAACCTTTAGCTCTATTTTGTCAGTATCATGCTGTTTAAAATGTCATAAACCATTAACAATTAATGAAAAATCCACTCGTGGTTTATGTTCGAATTTTGAAATACATTGTAAAAAATGTGGGAGCATTTGTACTTTTTCAAGCTGTGAAAACATTGGGAATAAAAATAATGCTCCAGAAATTAACAGAAGATCTATTTTAGCAATGGGATGCATAGGTCAAGGTTTAGAGTCATTAAAAACCTTTTGTTCTGTAATGAGTCTTCCTAATCCTGTTGAACAAAAATCATATGATGTTATTAATAATAAACTTTCACTTGTTATAACGGAAGTCGCCGAAGAAAGCATGAACAGGGCAGCTGTCGAAGAAAATTCTTCGTTACCTGATAACATTTTAACGGTAAGTGGTGATGGGACCTGGAAGACGAGAGGACATTCATCGTTGATTGGAGTATGTACTCTAATAGGGAGCGAAACAGGTAAGGTTTTGGATCGGGAAGTGTTGTCCTCATTTTGCAAATGAAGCGACAGTTATAAAGGGGTAAAGTTTGGTATCAAGTACAATAAATTGCAAAGAGCGCATAAGATTTCATGTAGAAAAAATTATTCTGGCTCTGCTGGTAAGATGGAGGTTGACGGGATGTTGAGGATTTTTAATCGATCAGAAAAGCTTCACGACCTGAAATATTCGAACTACATAGTAGATGGCGACACAAAAACATTCAATGCCCTTTCTGAAAACAATCCATACGGCTATGACCATCTTATTCAGAAAATAGAATGTGTAGGCCATGTGCAAAAGAGAATGGGTACAAGACTTAGGAAGCTTAAATTAGTATATGGTAAGAAGAAATTATCTGATGGTAAAACTATAGGCGGTAAAGGTAGGTTAACTGATAGTTTAATTGATAAGCTTGCGCATTACTATGGTAATGCTATTCGATGCAATTCTACTAGTGTAAAGGAAATGCGGAAAGCCATTTGGGCTGTTCGGGGTCATTCTTGCAGCACCGATGATGAACCGATGCACTGATTTTGTCCTACAAATCCAAATACATAGTGTAAGTATAATGCCGCAATTAATAATAATTTACAAAATTATAAACACAAACCTCAGTTGCGAAAGCTGTTCGAGATGTAATTAAGCCTGTATTTGCAGACTTATCTCATCTGGCACTCCTGAAGAATGCTTAGGAGGTAAGACACAGAATCCTAATGAAAGTTTAAATTCATTAATCTGGAAGTTTTGTCCGATGACGATTGATTCTATCCTTCAGATTCCAGAGATTGCTGCAAATCTAGCAACCAGCATTTTTAATGATGGAAATCAAATACTTATTACTATTTTAGAGAAATTTGGCTTAAAAATTAACAAAAATGTTTGTGTGTTCCTGGCTGAACGTGACAATCGTCGAATCTTTACGTCAAGAAAGAGGAGCTCAACGTCATCGTTTGAATCTCGCAGAGATTAAAAAAATTAAAAAGAGTACAGAAATTGAGCTGTTTGGGCAACAGGAAGGCATATCCTATGATCCTGGAGCATTTTAGCATGTAAGTTTTAAAATTTATTTTCTCAAATTCAATTTAAAACTTTAAAGCCTTTTTTCTCAGTTTGTGTTTTTTTTCACTTACGCGCATTGCGTTTCAAAAACTATCATACTTTGATGCATAAAACTTTATAGAATTATAAACTCTATCATAATCTTTAAATCCTAGCTATTTATAGTATTACATATTTGTAATTTTTGAAAAATTTAAAAAAAAAAATTTTTTTGAAAAAAATTTTAAAAATGTACTTTTTTTATTTTTAAAAATATTATTTTTTAATCTTTTTATATCTAATCGCTACCATCTAATAAGGATATATTTGACTTTATAAATCAACTTATTGCTAGTAATTAGAATTATTATTTCAGAAAATATCATGCGCGTCGTAAAACTTACTATTTGTTTCTTACAAAAATTTTTCTTATATTTATGTGCTTATTATTTTTAAAATTATGATTATATTTTAGACATTTTATACTTTTTTGAAGCTTTATTCCTTTATAAAAATGTGTAAAAGAATCAAATTATTTCATTTTAACCTCAAAGAATTATTTCTAGTCGAAAATTGTTCATATTTTGTGCTCTCGAAACATTTTTAACACCCTGAGAACCCCTGAAAGACTGCAAAGAAAAGCTATTGCTGTTTGGAAACATATTTTACTTTGTTATTTTAAAAATGAAATCTTGTTCCGTTT